>CATIWM010013902.1:0-10547 GCA_949671775.1 Mallotus repandus | reverse complement strand
ATTTGAATTTGTGGTGGTGAATAAGATCCATGGAATGCCATGGATTAGCTTCTGTATTCAAATGTATTTTAGGGTTATTTTATTCATCTTGTAGATTTATTTTGTATTTTATTTTATTTTATTATTTTTTTAGACTGTAGTTAATTTTAATTTTTATTATTCTCAGTAGATCATTGTAATAGCCCCAATAGTGGGAATAGTGGAATTATATGTGTATGTGTTTCTTAATTGGTTAGTAACTTAGGATTTCACTTGGTCATTCAATTAAAATTAATGTTGGCTTTAGATTAATTTTAGGTTGCATGTAATTAAAATTAGGGTTAGAAAAATCAAGTAATGTTTGTTTTTTTATCTATTTTTATTTGGGCTTGTTTTTAATTTTATTTATTTTGGATTTGTCCCAGTTATTACCCTGGGTGGCGACTCCTCATCTCCACGCCATGTCTTTGTGACAGTAGTTAGTGTGTCCCCTAGAGCCCTGAGCTCAAACAGTGTCGCGGTTACAATAAACTTGGGCGCTCGCTAAACCCCGCCATCTACAGTCCCCCACCTCATAGAGGGACCGAACCTGTAGTAGAAGTTACAAAATAATCTATTGCCTTATGACATTGTTTATGATTTCACCATTACAGGTATTTATTCGGATATTAGTATATTTAAAAATCAAATTATGTGAATGTTAAGATTTGTGTATCTACTTTCTAGCGTAACTAACTTTACCATGGCATATTAAAATGATAATCTAAAAATAAAGTGAAGTGACATGTCGATCAATGTCCACAAACAGCATGGGGCAAGTTCTTGAAAAACATCACCATGTGATTAGTGAAATGACCAGCCGTTTCATTTTCCTAATCGGTTGAACAAGAAAGATTGTTGTTGAATAAGAAATTAAAACAAACTGAGTTAAAAATTTGAACTGTAAGAAGTTATCACTATTTTGATCGGTCCAAGCACATAGTGGGAAAAGTTCAAACAAAACGGCTCAATATGTTAAAAAAAATGTCATATGTGAGAAAATCAACCTACTTAAAAAAAAACAAGTGAAGAGACTTTGAAAGAAACTTTTTGGTTTCATTTTCCTAATCGGTTGATCAATAAATTAAAAAATAAAGTAAATGATAGTATGTATTGATCAAGTAAGTAACATTATACGAATATGACATATGAATGAACTATAAAACTAAATGTTTACGTACGAAGTTCATTAGTAAAATGAAACTTAAACTTGGACAGTGTTGTTTGATTTGTCTAAGAAGTTTAATAAAAATTATGTTCATATTCAAGGATGATAGTATGTGTAAAAACAGTGTAAAGTTTGTAGTTTTTTTTAGAAAAAAAAATATGAAACTTAATAGTGTGATTGGGTTATCTTCGAAAATTCAAACAAAAAAAAAAGGGGATGTCATCACAATTATTAATATATTTCTTAAAACTCATGAATAATAAATATCAAGTGGATTCATAGGCCGGCTAATATCACTTCACAAAGAGTTACATTATCTTCGTTATTTAGCATCACTTCACCACAATTACACATCAAAATTTTTTTACAAACAGACATACTGAATATTTTGATACATCTACAAACTACAATGGAGTTGGAATGTTACTGCAGAAAGCCAGTTGTTCTTATGGTGTGCACAAATGACATCAACCCAAGGCAGAGGTTCCTTTGTTGTCAATCTCGCACTGTAAGTTAATATCATAAAAAATCACTACAACAATTTAAAATTATGATGTTTTTGGTCAATTACATGTTATTGTCATTTCTGTAATGTAGAATGGGTGTGAATACACATACTGGGTGGACAGGGAGCGAACTGCATACAAAGCGTAATATATTGCCGATTTGCTTAAATCATCACATCAATTGAGGGAAAAGAGGGATGAGGCTATCCAACGTGCAACAATGGCGCATAGCTATTAAGATGAATTTCATCAATCATACATCTGGGAGATTGAAAGACTGAAAAAATCCAATGAACAGCTTAAACCGAAAATAAACATGAAGAATGCTCAACTTCAGACTGTTGAGATCACTACCAATATGATGAAAGAGGAAAATGAAGAAACGATGGAACGAATGGGGCTAATGAAAATTATGTTTGATAATATCAATGCACAATTAGAGTTGCAATGCAATGTGATTCAAAAAAATGAAGTCCAGAATAGCTTCTGCTAAGGCCAGGTTACATGACCCCAAGAACAATCCCACAATCTGATGTGTTAATGATTTTTATTTTATGCAAAAAATTGTTAAGTTTATTAGTTTAAATATATGGATGGTGCAAAATCCTTTTTGAATGTGAAATTAAATTAATAATATATAATTGTTATTCCTTGATGTACATTGTTAAACTACATTAACTTCACTACAAATTTGTGGATGCAAGTTCTTAACTAAATTCATTTCAATGGCGATTACAGAGTTTAACCCGATATTTCTTTGTGGCTATTTCCAATAGTCATAGTTAAAATATCATAATTTGTAAATTATTCCAAGACAAACATTAATTGTTATGGATCAATTTTTGATAAAATGACTCTACCATCTAGTTGAGTCATTTGGAATACTTAAGATGTACAACTTCACCACTATATATTTTAGATTTGAAAATGAAATTATTAACTTATACTATTCTGAGATTTGTTGAACTACAAAATACATCAATGGCTGAATCACTACCAGGAAGTCCACAGATTGGAGAAACTATAGAAACATGTTTTTTTAAGCACGAAATAATGGGAGAGATTAATACAATAGCGAGTATCATCATGTTTTATATATACACAGTATTTTTATATTCTTGTATTCTTTTATGATATATGATTTTGATTGGCATATTATGTTGCCATTCATACTATCCCAAATAGCGCTCTGAGGAATATAATGGAGCCCATTGCAAGTTAAGTAACAGTAAGGATAACCAAACATGCCCGTTATTACCTGTGGCCAGTGATGGTGGTGGAGGAGGTTGATAAGTCCACAGACAGATTTTTTTTGGATAAAGGGTGGTAGGACATTGTCAACCACTACAATATATGTGAAGGGTTATCCCTCCACTTCTGAATATGGACAAAAGAAATCATAGATTTGCAGGTTCACAAAAAACACCCATATCTCGGTGAAGAGATTTCCTATGGTCCGTCGTCGCATGAGGAGGGAAATATTGCATTTCAATTGCTCGATCCATATAATTTAGATGAAGAGGAAATGATTTACCAAGTTGGAGGAGAAGAATGTTATGACGCAAACGATGAACTTGATTATTATGAGGCATAATTGAATTGTATGACCGCCTTAGGATGTTGCATTGGAAAACTGAACCCATATGTATCTGAGTTCATAAAAATCATATGATATAAAAATGACAATGCATATTTTGATTCAACCAATATTGTATTTCATCTTTTATATCAAATACAATATACAAAACTGGAAAAAGTACCTATTTCATTTCCATATATATAAATTTGATATAAAAATGTAATTGTCATGCATATACATAGTCTGCCTGATCCATAGTTTCTGTTCAAATTTTTCTACATTAACACTACAACCTATTAATAATCTTAATGTTAATACATATGGTTTTGAAAAATTTATTCATACATCTCAAATTGTTGTGCATAAATATTATTACTCGACCTTCCTTTTTCGCTAGCATTTAGAGGTGTTCGACTATATTGACTACTTTGAACCGGTGCATTTGGTTGGGACACAATACCTCGCCCTTCTCCAGGAGCACCTCCCCTACCTCCACTACCATCTCCTCCGCCTCTACGACTAACTCCTCTACCACCTCCTCGAGCGCCTCCACGACCACCTTCTCCTTCGCCTCCTCTACCACCACCTCGCCCACCTTCTCCTCCGCCTCCTCTACCACCACCTTCTCCTCCGCCTCCTCTACTACCACCTTGACCACCTTCTCCTCCACCTCCTCTGCCACCACCTCGACCACCTCCACCATTGTTCCGTCCAGCGCCATTTCCTTCACGAAATCATCGATGACGATTGCTATGTGGCCTTCCACGTGTGATTGTGAAATGAGGGTCAAGAAGTGGTGCACCAGTTGTGTCTTTATTGACATTAACATTAGCACCCTTTTCAGAGTCATTATTTATAGGTGCATTCCAATTCTGCAATTTAGTAACAATTGTTTCCAATCCTTCCTTTAAAAACTTCCATTTTCTTATGTCATCAATCGCCAAATCGGAACAATGGTTGAATAATTTTTAAAGTTCCATGCATTTCTTGTACTCCTCTATCATGTTTGGATAACCTCCAACAAAGAATATCTTGGAATAGCGACAATGAATGTCCTTTCTCCACCTCCTCGGCACATACCTCTCGTTGATCACTTGAATATTTTTTTTGGACATAACAGTGAAAATGTGGCAGCACAGAATACCAGTTGATTCAAACTTCTTGCAATCGCATTCAAAATAATTCCTTTGTTCCCTATACTCAATAGTGTAAAGGAATTTTATTCGGTAATAACCGTTGACTATTGGTCGTTCATGTACTTTCAGTTTTTCAATGTCATTCTCAGGTGTTGGTGATTGGACTACCTTTAAAGGTTCAACATGACAGTACCAAGTTCTCTTTATTTGTTCTTGCACTTGTGTATATATTGTATAGGTGAAAGCCCCTTAGAAAACCTTCTCCCAGGAAAATTATGAAACGCATAATAAACTATTCTGTTTGCAGTCATAATCAGCTTGGAACTCTTTCTCAATTTTCTCGCTTGCAGCTATCTCATATTGCTCTACAAACTGCTTCAGTGTACTCATTGCATTAATATATCCATCAAAGTATGTATGCATACTTTCACTCCTTTGAGTTGACACCATTCCAGCCCAAAATAGGTAATTCAGGTAAATCGGCACCCAGCTTTTCCTTTCGGACCACAACTTAGCAAGCCAATCATTCCTCTCCAGTCCATAGTCTGTTAAAAATTTGCTCTAGTTTTCCTCAAACATTGAAATCGTTAAGTTGTTGTATACTAGAGCTTTAAATTCATATTTTACTTTACTAAATTCCCTAATGTGCTTGAATTTTTCAAGAACCATGCACATTATATGCCACATGCAAAATCTGTGAACAGTGTTGGGCATTACTTCCCTCACAACATGTTTTATGCTCTCACATTGATCGATAATTATAGTTGTTGGATGTATATTGCCCATGCCATCTAGCCATGTCATGAAAAGCCATTTGAAAGATTCACGTCTTCATGGGAAACTAGAGCACATCCTAATAAAATAGATTGTCTATGGTGGTTGACACCGATAACAGTTGCAAATGGCATCTTGTAACGGTTAACAAGATATGTGGTGTCGAATCTGATAACGTCATGCAATTCTTCGTATGCAGCTTTACTATGAGGATGGATCCACAGGACATTTCTCAGTCTGCCTTCATCATCAACATCGATGGAATGGAAAAATTCCCTCTCTTGCCGTTGTATCCTGATAAACAACTGTCAAATTAACTCGGCATCTCCCTCACCTAGCATCCTCTTCCTTACACCATGGATGAAATTCCTGCAGTTCTGCCTAGTACAACTTAAATTCTATGGGCCACCACATTATACTGTCATAAGTCTAACACTATTGCATGGCCTAATGCCTGCAATATCATTTGCTATAAGATTTCGTTTCATACTGGGACTCAAATTTTTGTGAGTAGCCATTAACTTACTCATGTCCAGAACAAGGTTATGGTTATGTTCATTTTTAATTGAACAAACAACCCAACCCCCTTCTCTCCTCACTACATTTAAATGTGCAGGGCAGCTTCTCCTTTTGGTTTTCCTTTTCGCATTTGATTTTCTACCTCTGTCACAGCTTATTGTTTGATACTTTCTCTCACTATCACAGCCCTTGTGTCCTCCTCTCTTTGCCACTGAGAATCCTTTCAACTTTGCATGGTCTTGATATGCTTGAAAAAGTTTATCCAAACTTGCAAAATACATGTCTGGTTCAAGACCTGTTTCAGCGTTAAGGTTATTCATGGAACTATCTTGCATTTCAGCCACCTCATCAGCTGGACTATCTTCAATGTCAGCAATGTCTTCCTCGATGTCAAGCACATAATCAGTAGGACCATCTTAGATGTCGAAAGCATCATTAGTTGGACTATCATCGATGTCAAAAGCAACATTAGTTGAACTTTCTTCAATGTCAGCAACGTCTTCGCGGATTTTAGGCCTATCATCAGAAGGACCATCTTGGATGTCGAAAGCATCATCAGTTGGACTATTATCGATGTCAAAAGCATCATTATTTGAACTTTCTTCATTGTGTGCCACATCAAATTCTTCCCCTATTTCTACTGTATCATCTCTATTTATTAAATCATCATCTGATTCATAACCATCGCCAAATATATGTTGAAATAGTCATTTTCTCGTTGACATATTATCCTCAGGTGTTTTTTTATTCTAATGATAGAGATATTAGAGTTTTGACAGTGATTGAACAGATGATGTTGTTGCTTTTGAAAATAAAATGACACAACAAGTTATACTCCAAGTTATATTTAAAATTCATCACGTTATATTTCAACTTCACTGCTATATTTTATCATCTATTATCAATATGAATTCATTAGTTTACCATGCAACGTTAAACAAACGAAAATCAAAGTCATGTGACATTAAACAAACGATAACCAAAACTTTATAAAAAAATAGTATTTTATTAATACTGTATTTTTTTTCCTTTTTCATTCCACCGCTCAAGACGCTAACTTTTTTTATCCATTTTATTTGGATAAATTCTATCGGGTAATCTTTATTGATATATATATACACACTTTTTCTTTTAGTTCTGTTCCCTTTACTAAAATTTAATGGGTTGTATTTGTTTTGTTTTGTTTTGGGAGGCAATTTAATATTTATTTATGAGAAACATTTACTGTTTGAAGTTTGAAATGAATGATCCGCCCTTTAAGAAATAAAAGGTTATGCGATGATTTATGATAAAATAAACATTAAAAGTTTCTTTAAAAAATTTAAATGGACAGTATTTATTTGTTATACATACTTTATAATTATAATTACTTTATAATTCAATGATAAATAGTATTATTGCCGATGAGGTTGAGACATGAATGAAAACTTAAAAGCTTTTAAATTTAAATTTTAGTGAAGGTGTACATAATAATAATAATTTGTTCATTGGGGCTGCAGTGGGGCGAAAAATGTTAAATGACCATATGCAAAAAGATCGAAAAGGGCGTTATGGCAGGCTGATGGCAGTGGGACGCTAAGATCAATTATTTCTCAATATACAAATTAAAAAAATGGAGATTAGACATTGAGTTATGTGGATGGGACAGGAATGGGTTGCTTTGGCAGTCGTGGGACTCATTCATAGGCGAGTAGACATTAATTTACTTTTTTATCCATCCATCCAACCAGCTTTGAAGTTTTTTTGGTCTAAAAAGGACTTTGAATTTGATAGAAAGAGAGTGTTTTTATTGGTTGGGAGGCCCCACTCCACTAACAATAATTAAACCAAATTCTTCTTTATCTCTTCCCATCTCCTATCCTATTTATGTCCTAACGAATATGGTCCAATAGCTCAGTCAGCCAGCTGTTTAATTATTCCATATCATCACCATTTCTCTTAGCCTTCTCATTTCTTCTGCTTCCTCTATATTTTTAGTTTCCCTTATCTTTTTTCACCGGTACTTCAGTATCTATTGTTTTTGCTTTGAGCAAAGCTAAAGATGGTTCTGGATGTTATTCTCCCTCTTCTTGCCCAGATCATTACAGACCCCATCACTAATTATGTTGTTGCCCCCATCAAACGACACATCTGTTATGCTTTTAACTCCCACAGCAACCTGGAAAAACTCCAACGTCAAGCCCAGCAGTTGAAGAACAAAAAAGACAGGTTGCAGCAATCAGTTGATAGTGCTACAAGAAATGGAGAACTCGTCTATGATAATGTTACCCTGTGGCTCACCAGAGCCGACGAAGCTATTGCAGAGGCTGAGCAAATTATCCACGATAAAGAACGAGCGAAGGCCAAGTGTTTCATTGGATTGTGTCCCAACTTGAAGACACGCTACCAGCTTAGTAGGAGAGCAGACAAGAAAGCTTCTGCAGTTGATGACGTTCGGACTGAAGAAGCACTTGATTCAATTTCTTATCGTCCTCCTCCAAAACAGAAAGTTGCGCCATCAGTCTATACCCGTGAAGCCTTGCATTCAAGGGTGTCAATTTTGAACGAGATCATGGATGCACTCAAAGATCCCAGTCTTAATATGATTGGTGTGTATGGGATGGGCGGTGTGGGTAAAACCACGCTTGCAAAAGAGGTACACAGGCAAGCACAAACTGATAAGTTATTTGATGTTGTGCTTATGGTAGCTGTATCTCAAACACCAGATCATAGAAGAATCCAAAAAGAGATTGCTGAAGCTCTCGGCCTGGATCTTGTGGAGGAGGGGATGCTCATAAGAGCAAATCGATTAAGTGAGAGGTTGAAGACAGGGAAGATACTGATCATTCTAGATGATATCTGGAAACAACTTCAACTGGAGGAAGTCGGTATTCCATTTGGGGATGACTGCAAAGGATGCAAATTATTACTAACCTCTAGGAGCCACGATGTACTATCTCGTCAGATGAGAACACAAAAAGACTTCAAGCTCGAAGTTCTACCGGAACAAGAAGCCAGGAGTTTGTTTCAAAAAAATGTGGGTGATGCTCAAAATCCTATAGCAGCTGAAATTGCTCAAAAATGTGCGGGACTACCACTTTTGATACTCACAGTTGCGATGGATCTGCAAAATAAGGATTCCTGGGCCTGGAATGACAAGCTGAAGCAGCTATCAGTGTTTGGTGACCAAGAAATACAAGCTAAAGTTCATTCGGTTTTAGAGTCGAGCTACAACAATTTGCACACTGATGAATTGAAGTCATTGTTTTTGCTTTGTGGCCTGTTTGGACAGTCTAATATTCGGATCCAGTGCTTGTTAATGTACAGTATGGGTCTTGGTATGTTCAAAGGCAGAGCTGCTGTTGAAGATGCAAGAAACAGATTAATTACGCTGATTGATGATCTAAAAGCTGCGTCTTTGCTGTTGGATGGTGACATGGATGGATTTGTGAAAATGCATGATGTTGTTCGAGATACTGCTATGTCTATAGCATCCAGAGTGCAACATGCATTTATTGGTTCAAGTGAATTGGAAGAATGGCCAGACAAGGATTGCACCAGAATTTCTCTGCCTTATAGTGATATCTGTCAGCTTCCTGAAGAGTTGGAATGTCCAAAAGCGGAGCTATTGTTTCTGTTAACTGAAGATTTTTCTTTGAAAATCCCTGATGCATTCTTTGATGGGATCAGGAAACTCAAAGCACTTGATATTACTGGGATATGCTTTGAGTCTCTACCTTCATCACTTAGTTTCCTAACAAACCTTCATGCCTTGTGTTTGCATCGAGGTCAGTTGGGCAATGTAACTATTGTTGGAGAGCTGAAGCAATTACAAATCTTGAGTTTCGCGGACTCTTATATTGTTGAGTTGCCAAGAGAAATAGAGCAATTGACTAGACTGAAGTTGCTAGATTTGAGCAATTGTTCCAACCTCAAAATTATTCCTGCAAATGTGTTATCAAAACTAACCTTGTTGGAAGCACTGTATATGAAAAACAGTTTTGTAGAGTGGAAGTCAGACGGAAATGCAAGCCTTATTGAGTTGGAACAGTTGTCTGGCTTGACAGCTTTGGAAATGCAAGTTCTAGATGCTAAGATAATGCCGAAGTCTCTGTTCTTGAATCTCAAGGAGTTGAAAAATTACAGAATAGTGATAGGAGAAGCATGGGACTGGAGTGTCAACGATGAATCCTTAAGAACATTGAAGCTCAGGTTCATGACAAGCATTCATTCGGAGCATGGGATTAAAAGGTTGTTGAGGGAAACTGAAGACTTGTATTTAGATGAAGTGAGGGGAATCGAGAATGTGCTATATGATCTTGATGGGGATGGCTTTCCACAATTGAAGCATCTCCATATCCAAAATGATGTTGTGATTCAGCATATTATCCATTCAACAAAGCGGTTATCATGGCGTCCTGCCTTTCCCGTGCTACATTCCTTGTTTCTTAACAATCTAATGAACTTGGAGGATATTTGTCAGGGGCAACTGGCGGCAGACTCTTTCAGCAAACTAAAAGTTTTAGAAGTCAAAAGTTGTGGGAGTCTAATAACTCTCTTTTCAATTACTGGGAATAGGGAGAAAGATGTTGTGGATGTTGTTGAGTTGACTCAGTTGTGCTCCTTGACACTGGGGCATCTACCGCAGCTCAGTAGCTTTTGCAAGGAAAAGGAAACTAAAGGGAGACACAAGCAAGCGACAGTTGATCAGTTAGCATTAGAGGGTGAGGCAAGCACTTCATTTTCACTTTTTAACAGAATGGTACGTCCTCATATTTTGTCAAATTTATTAATTGCTTACTTTTAACTCAACAACATCTGGCAAAATATTTGAAAAACTAAAAAGAAAAAGAAATTCTGTCATAATT
>CATIWM010013872.1:0-12206 GCA_949671775.1 Mallotus repandus | reverse complement strand
CTGTAACCCTAGTCAGGGGGGGAGGGGGGCATTCTCACTAAAGGAGCCCCTAGCCTTACACCCTCGACATAGCCTTTATGAATAAACCAATAGAAATCTTCACTAGGATCCTACCAAGCTTTACATGCTAGCCCTGATGCTGTCCGTTTGACCTGACATTCATAAATGCTATGCCTATTTTAGTTTCCATCATCAATTGACGTCATTACGTCCGTTCTTATAGATTGCTCACGCTTAGACTGTGTGATCCTTATTTACCTTGCATGAGACCAATGTGCAAGGAATGATAAGAATCATTCAGCTTAGTATGAATAGCCTTCGAGAACCGATGAATAGTGACATCTTTCGATGATAGAACTTATAAGCATCGTTCATTTGTCCTTATTAGATCAAATATATAGGTTAGGAATTCGACTAGATTGCAGACATTTGTGTTAAAATAATCAAATCGTAAACTCTCAAATAATACTTTCATGCCTCTTAGTAAACATATCAAATATCGATGTGGGGACATGAAACTGGACCCCTCTTGTTGACTATAGCCCCTACACACGGGGGCATGTAAGGACTATAGACGCCATTTGTGACCCAATGACTAGTCCTTACATTGATATTATACACTTACCTCGAGTGCATTTAAGCATCATTTCTTAGTTTACCTCTTGATTTTCATCAATATAAATCGAAACAGTCTATTCTGAAAGCGGAACCATAGTTCCCTACTGACTATTGAGTCAAAACCCATCTAGGAAAGAGATTCAATAACCTCATGGAGCGATAAGGTTCGAAGTGAGAGCTTGCTTGTGATTGGTTTATTCCTTGTGCAGGAAAAGCTAACAATCTCTTACATAATCATGCATACATGACATACATATAGAGAACATATACTAACCACGTCTTTTTGCAGCCATTTGCATCCATCATAATAAGACTATGCATGAGCACGTCATGCATACATGCTAATCGTATTCTTTTGCAGGCGCATCCTATGCATGCATCATTCATCATTTATTTATTCTATCTCACTAATGTACAGTTAACGAGATCTTAATATAGGTGATTCAGAAGACACTTCATGTCAACAATTTGAGGATAAGCTAAAAGAGGGGATCTAGAAATTGCTTACTGATGCCACCATAGTAGAAATCCTCCAAGCCCAAATCAAAGCCACTAATGTTAAAACCAGAAACTCCTAAGAGAAAAATCATGCTACTACTCTCATAAATGAAGTATCTGCATCTGTCCACCCATGAGTAGACAGAGGAAAGGGTGTCCTTCATACTCCTGTATAGAATGAAGATGATGATGAGTATTATCGTGCCTTTAAAACCCACAACAACAAGCTGCTAAGATTGCTGACTTGACCAAACCTAAATCAGCAGGGGAGGTCAGACTACTAGCCAATAGGATGGCTCAACTAGAATTTGCCTTCAAGGATAAGGGGCCTCGTAAGTCCAAAAGCTTTACTGATTTAGCTATGTTCAAAGATAAACTGCTTTCTGATGATTTTAAATTGCATAACTTTGCCAAGTTTGACGGAACTGGGGATTCAAGGGTCCATTTAAGGCAATATGCCACCTTCATGGCTACTACTAAGCTTCGGAATTATAGATTGTTTGATTCTTCTTCACGTCACTAGAAGGACCAAGAGCATGGTTCTTTGACCTCGAGGATGAAATCAAAAGTGATTAGTTGCTGTTGACTCAAAAATTCATCAAGTAGTATGAATACAACACTTAGTTGGATATAACTTGCAGAGATCTAGAAACTACAAAATAGAAGTCTGGTGAATCTTTCTATGATTATGTTACAAGATGGCTAGCCAAAGCTGTTAAGATGAGAAACCGTCCTCTGGAGGATGAGCAGATAGAATTGATAATTAAAGGGTCATTACCCCATTTAAAAAAGTGGATGATCTTTGCCTATTACCTTGATTTCCAAGCACTTTATCAAGTTGGAATCAAAATCGATGATGAGGAAACCCAACAACCTAAAAACACTTTCCGGCGACACTCAAACCAGCACCCAAAATCAAAACACCTTCACCTAAACTGTTGGATAAACCAAATTCAACCAGACACTTTCAACCTACCATCTGTCAATGTCATCAACAAGCCACCTAGAAGATTTTCTAACTTCAACCTCTTATTATCCAAGGTCTTCCAAAGACTCCAGCAAAAGAACCTCCTACTACCACGCGAACCAAAACCACTACCAAATCATTTGCCTTTATATATTGACTAGAACCTATTTTGTCACTTCCACCAAATCCTCGGCCATGCTATCGACACTTGCAGAACTTTAAAAACTGCAATCCAAAACCTCATTGACTCAGGAAAGATTGATGATCCTGAAAATGACCTAATGTCAAAACTAACCCCCTTCCAAATTACCAAGCCATGCCTCCACCAACAATTAACATAATCTCACCTGGCTTGCCTGAAACCTTTACCGAACAATCAATCTAAGCCATTCAGGAAACTCCTAAAGAATAAAAAGCTAGTGTAGAAAAAGAATCCTTAATGATCTCAGAAGATGAACTCCTAAGTCTGATTCTTGATTGTTATAACTCTAGTGAAGATGAATAGGACCCTTCCACATTTGAATATATTGCAATGCCTTGAGCATTCACTCCTCACTTGATGATGCAAAGGAGAGCTAGAGATGTAGCCTTTCCCATGAATGGCGAAGTGATTGACTGCCCTTATCCGTATGAAATAGATGAAAGCCTCAAAGTTGAGCAAAATAAACCTGAAGTGTGGGATCTACTGGGCCAGCCATCTAGAAAATTTGACTATAAGGTCAAGTACATTGCACCTTTAATAGCTTATATCCTTCTAGAGGATATAGTGCCCTTAGGATGGGGAGAACAGTTTGATGAAGAAGATAGAATGATCACGACCATCCAATCTCCAAACCTATAAGTCATGGGAATTGACATCTGGTATGACTCTGATGAAGAAGTTAAAAAAGGTACAGATACCTAGGAACATGATGACTCTGAGATCATTGTCTGGAACAAGGGCAATAATGTAAAAGCAACAAGTCAAGAGACACCACATAGCAAGAAACAGATAACTAAAAAGCCTCTACCCTCAGTTAACCATGTAACTCACTGCGAAAGAGTCTACCAACCCCCTGAAAAGGAAAAGATGTCTCCAAGGGGAAAGAAATGTCAAGTGATGTGGCTCTGGCTAAGGAAGAAGATGATAAGGTCCTTAAGCAGCTTAAGAAAACTCAAGCATAAGCTAGTATTTGGGATTTGCTCATGGCCTCTAAGAAGTATAGAGATGCTCTAGTCAGGGCTCTTGATGATGCAAAGATCACCATCGATGCTTCACCTTGTGAAATGATAGCTTCTCTAATGAAAGCCCCTTCTAATGCAATCACCTTCTCAGATGAAGATCTGCCTCTTTAAGGAAGGGTCCATAATCGCCCTCTATTCATACAAGCAATAGTTAGATCTAAGAAGACCTCATGTGTTATGGTGGATGATGGATCTGCCATCAATGTTTACCCCCTGAGGTTGTTGTACAAATTTGGAATGAATGTTAAAGACTTAGAGGAATCTAACATGATTATTCGAGCTTATGATGACTATAAGAAGCCAGTCGTAGGGACTTTCAAAGTAGCAGTCATTATGGGGGATATTGAATCAGTAGTAGAGTTCATTGTCCTAGACATCCCTCTAACTTTTACCTTGCTATTGGGGAGGCCTTGGTTCCATCCATTAGTAGGCATACCTTCTACCGTACACCAGAAAATCAAATTCCCACTCAAAGACAAAATTGTCACCATTCTGGCTGAAACCAACAATATCATCGCTTGCTTGAACATAGTGCCACCAGGCTTCCAGTTCTCTGTAATCCATGAAGATTGGGTCGACCCAATGGTTGCTGCAATGATGAAAAAGATGCAATACCTATTCGGAACCAGACTAGGTGGAAGGTACATTGGAGTCATAAAATTCCCTGATTTTTTAGGACAAACCAGTAGACATGGGTATGATCCTGAGAAGGACACTGGAACTAAGAAGTCCACCTCTTTTATTCCAGAAGGCTCAAGTGAAGTCTACTAGGGACAGACTGACAAGTGGGAAAAGGAAGGGATTGAGAAACCTGGCTTTGAAATCTTCAAAGATGTTATTAACTCTGCTAAGGGAAAATACCTGCCAGAAGATATCACTGAGACTGATATGAATAAACTGATAAAGAATCTGGGATTAGAATCCAAGACTGAGACCCTCATCTGTGAGGAAGTTGCTACCATCCTTGAATCAAGCATTGATGACATTCTGTTTGAAGACACTGATACTGGAGATGATCTCTGTACTTTTTCCTTATTTGAAATTGATGATGTAATGAACTCTAAAGTTAATGCAATGAAATCAAATTTTGCTTAGTTGTTTGATGCCCTTTCTGATGGTAGTGTGCATTGCATTGATCAAAATACTTGCATATTTGACATTCATTCCATATGCACCGAACCATTTAACATTGGCACAGAAAATGAACCATGCATTTTGCATATTTTGAAAGATGTTACCCCTGAAAAGAGGAGAAAACTTGAAAAAATATTAATAAAATATTCAAAAGTATTTGCTTGGACATACGAAGACATGCCTAGCATCGACAGGGACATCACTCTACACTACATTCCCACCAAAGGAAGGTGTAAACCAGTAAAGCAGAACCTGAGAAGACTCAGACTAGAATGGGCCCAATTGGTAAAAGAAGACATAGAAAAATAAATCAAGGGTAAGTTCCTAGAGGTGGTAGATTATCTCGAGTGGTTAGCAAACGTCATGCCAGTGCCAAAGAAAGATGGAAGGGTCAGAATTTGTGTTGACTATAGAGCTCTAAACAAAGCATGCCCAAAGAATGACTTTCCTTTGCCTCACATAGATGTGTTGATAGACAATGTTGCCTCTTGTGCAATGTATTCCTTCATGGATGGATTTTCTAGATACAATAAGATTCTGATGGCCATCATCGACAAAGCAAAGACGTCCTTTATAACAGAATGGGGTACTTACTACTACAGGGTAATGCCCTAAAAAATGTAGGTGCAACCTACTAAAGAATGGCAATAGCTATGTTCCATGACATGATACACAAAGAGGTCAAAGTGTGTGTTGATGACATGATGGTTAAGTCAAAAACCAAAGAAGGGCACCCAACTGCTCTCGAGAAATTCCTCAAAAGGGTAAAAAAATACAGCCTCAGGCTTATTCCTAAGAAGTGCGTATTCGGGGTGACTTCAGGAAATATGTTGGGATATATTGTCAATTAGAATGAGATCGAAGTGGATCCAGATAAAGCAAAAGTAATCAAAGAAATGTCAGTGCCAAAAATAGAGAAAAAAAATCAAAGGGTTTCTAGAGAAGCTACAGTTTATAAGCAGGTTCATCATAAAGTTAACAACAGTTTGTGAGCCCATTTTCAAGTTACCCAGAAAAGATCAGCCAGTCATATAGAACGAATAATGTTAACTGGCATTCAATAAAATAAGAAACTACCTAGCCATTCCACCAGTTCTAAAACCACCCAAGTATAGGTTGCCATTAACCTTATACTTAGCCATTGAAGGGAATGCAATTAATGCAATGCTAGCCCAAGAGGGAGAAGGGAAAGCAAAACATGCAGTCTACTACATGAGCAAGAAAATGCTGCCTTATGAGGAAAAATATAGTTAAGTCGAACAAATATGTCTAGCAATGGTATGGGCAATGAAGAAGCTCAGACACTACTTTCAATGATACAAGATTCAAGCTGTGTCCAAAATGGATCCTATAAAGCACCTCTACGAAGCTCCCTCCCTAGTGGGAAAACTCGCTAAGTGGCTCATTCTACTCACAAAATTTAATGTTCAGTATCTAACTAAGAAGACAGTGAAAGGGAGAGCAATTGATGAATTCCTAGCCCTCAACCCGATTCCAGATTCAGAAGAAATTCAACTAGAATTCCTAGATGACCTCAGCATGGCCATCGAGGTGCAAAGATGGCATATGTACTTCGACGGGGCATTCAATCAATTTAGAGTAGGAGTCAGGATTATACCCCTAACATTAGAAGGCGAAGTGGTGCATTTACTAAGAAGCTAGCATTCAAAGTTACAAACAATGAGGCAGAATATGAAGCATGTGCACTTGGCATTGAAGCTTTTGTCAGCTCTGGGAGTGACAGAAGTCAAAATATTTGAGGATTCCATGTTGGTAATCAAATAGACAACAGAAGAATAGGAACTGAAAGAATAACAATTGAGGCCATATCTGAGCCACATGCAGCAGCTCGTCTTATCTTTCCAAAAATGTAAATTCATCCATCTCCTTAGAAACCATAACCAAATGGCTGAGCACTCGCTTCTTCAGCATTAGTATGGGAAGGACCGACCAAAATGCCCGTGAAGCCTCTAATCTTACTCAAATCAAAGCAACCTAGCCACAAATGCCTCAGAATAGCAGAAATTAAAGTAAACAACAAACCCTAGTTCTACGATATACAACAATACCTCACAAAGAGAATTTACCCTGAGAAGGTAGTCGAAAAAGATAAGACAGTCATTCGATAACCGGCATCAAAATTCACATCATACTAGGGTATTATATAGAAGAACTTAAGATGGGATATAACTTAGATGTCTGGATGAATTGCTAGAGCAATGGAAGAAGTACCCAAGGTTGTTTATGGTCTGCACATGAATGGTGCCATCCTAGCTAAGAAGTTAATGAGACAAGGGTTATTTTGGATGATGATGATGGAAGACTGTATCAAATTCGTAAGAAGGTGCCACAAGTGCTAAATTCACGGGGACATCAACCATCTTCCCCTAACAGAGCTACACTCTATCTCTTCTCTGTGGCCCTTCTCAGCATGGGGTTTAGACATAATCGGAGAAATTCACCCAATAGCCTTGAATAGACACAGGTTTATCCTAGTGGCAATCAACTACTTCACAAAGTGGGTTGAAGCAGAGTCATGCAAAACTGGGGGCAAAACAAGTGGCAAGATTCATAAAAAAAATCTATTCTACCGATATGGGATTCCTTATCACATAGTTTCAAATAATGGTGTTCAATTCCAAGGGGAATTAAGGGTATTACTATGGAGTTATAAGGTGGAGCATCACAAATCCTCACCTTATCGACCATAAGCAAACGGGGCAGTCAAAGCTACAAAGAAAAACATAAAAAAGATCTTGTCAAAGATGACTCAAACTTATTGTGATTGGGTAGATAGACTACCATACGGATTGTGGGGATACAAAATAACAGTAAGAACTTTAATAGGAGCCACTCCTTTTTCACTAGTACATGGATATGAAATAGTACTCCCAGTGGAAATGGAAATCAAATTACTACGAATAACAATTGAATCTAAACTGCCTGAAGCACAATAGGCTCAGCAAAAGCATGACAGCCTCACTACTCTAGATAGTCAGAGACTCAAAGCACTGTATCATACGCAGCTATATCAAGCTCGATTGGCTAGAGCCTTCAACAAAAAATTCAAACACAAGAGTGTGAAAGTAGGAGACTGGGTGCTAAAGCAAGCCAAACATAATGTCTTAGACCCTAGAGGGAAGTTTAGGCCAAACTAGGAAGACCCATATCTAGTCAAAACTGTGCTATCAAGAGGAGTTGTCAAGCTGATGGATTTTAAAGGAAATGAGTTCTCTGAGCCTAACAATATAGACCGATTAAAGAAGTACTATGTCTAAAGCAAAGATAGAAAAAAACCCAATTGAGTTTAAAACCAAAAAAAGGAAGCTCAG
The DNA here is from genome assembly GCA_949671775.1 of Mallotus repandus. Classification (NCBI taxonomy): domain Eukaryota; kingdom Viridiplantae; phylum Streptophyta; class Magnoliopsida; order Malpighiales; family Euphorbiaceae; genus Mallotus; species Mallotus repandus. The sequence continues at coordinate 4,433 of CATIWM010013872.1, read as the reverse complement.
GCAAAAATTAACGAATTTCTAGCTAGGTTGAAAACCGGAAAGGGTGGCTTAGGCAAAAGTTAGGGAAATTAGAGAAAATGCTTAGTTAGAAAACCTGAAAATGCTAACTAAGGATAGAGGTACTGTCAATTCAAAATTTGCATAGATGCAACTGTGCCTTTCTTAAATGTCTTCAGTAAATATGCGAATGCTTGTCAAATCGTGTAAGTACATTTGAGAAAATGCAATACATCATCATCATCCGAATCCATCGAGCATGCTAAGTACAATTTGCATATTTTCATTGCATGCTTGCAGTTCTTACCCGTTTCATTATTTCTCATAGAGATTGCCAGCCACTATCGTCAAACCTCAAAAAAAAAGCCTAGCTAGTTGTGAAGAGCTCTGAAAAGAGACATGTGAGTGACCTGAGGGTTTGTAAATTCCGAGTGGGACATGGCAACTTTGCCGAATGGGCATCCGTTCCGTTTATAGGACAAGGACAAATGTTTGGTCTCAAGGGGATGCGAGACACTTTTATGTTTGGAGTCACCACCTGGTTTTTAGAAAACTAGAAAAAGATGAATGGGACGACATCGGGTCACTCAATGAGTATTGTCCCCAATAGAGATTCTGAGCCCAAGAGATCTTATTTACTTTTTGACTATTTCTCATTTTAATACTCAATATATGGCTACCGTAGTACCCTAGTTTCGGTAATGACAGTTGATATAGATGCATTCATACAAGAACATTGATAATAATGGAAAGTACGAGAAATTCAATGTAACAATTTACAAGGCTTTCCTAGTAAATACATATGAAAGAGAAAAGTGCAGAAATGTAAATCTAGTCCTAATCTACAATACACTTGCAAAACAGAGGTTAACATAACTATGTCCGATTCCATCTATTCATCCACTTAGACAACATATAGGCACAATAAAGATGATCATGAATGATTAAACATATGCATGTAGTTTATGCTCTAGCAAGAATTATTATAAAGCATTTCTAAATGATAAGATAAATAGTAAATAATGGTGATTGCATCATTGGACCGTAATATCGAAGCTTTAGCTTGAACAAAGAGCTTTCATGTTTATTGAATGCATGTTGATGTAAAATGACAGTTAATTATGAACAAAACAAGGCAGAGATTATTCAATCAACATGTAGATTGCTAGTCTCATCACACAATCTCAATAATTTCTCAACTGCTGGCGGCGATGAAATAAAATGCAAGACAGTAAAATAAACGAGCAAAAATGATTGTTTGGTCCTTAGATTCAACTGAGCTTGTTTTGTGTTTTTGAAGCTTTAGCTTTGAGAGATTTTTAAGCTTTCCTCTTCAAGAGATTGAAAATGATGCGTAGAATGCAAATTCGTATACCTTTGAAGCGTGCTTTGACAAAGATGAGGGTGGGTTTGGTGTGAAAGTGGTCAAAAAATCCTATAAAAAATGTAGAGAGTGGGCTAAAAGTTTTGGATGAGGGCTCCTAAGCCTTCAATTTGACAGCGTTTCAGTGTGTGTGTGCTTTTTTGCTCTTGTCGATGTTTCCTAAGCTCTAGCTTTTGCTTCCTAGGCTCTTGCCTTCTTCTTCTTGGCTCTAACCTTTACGCCTAGGCTTTTTCCTTGCCAAAATGGGAGGTAGGGACCCCTATTTATAGGAAAAATGTGCCAAAAAAAGTGTGAAAAAAAGTGAAAATATGCATGATCACGTGCCTGGGATGTGTGATCATGGCCCTCGGGCGCGTGATGACACGCTCTTGCATGCGTCACACGGCCTTCCTAGGCTCTGATCGCACTATTTCAGGGATGTTTTCAGGGTTTTTAGGCCTTTTGAACTCATTTCTGAGGTTCATTTTGTCAAAATCAGCTTCCATTTTCATGCATTGGCAAAAGATGTTTGGGCGTGATCACGCATTACAAATCCGCTTATGCGCTAGTTCTCGAGGTTAAATGCACTATTCCAGGGTCGCTTCTTGAAGTTTTAAGGGCCTACAAATGCATTTTTGATGTCTGTTTTATGAAAATTGACTTCCAATTTTCACGAAGTTAAACTCTGATCTTATGAGTTGAACACCGGTTTGGTGAGTTGCTCATTTTGAGCAACATTTGCTTGAAACAAGTGACTTACCACTTCAATTATTCGTATTTCATGAAATTAGGGTGCAACTTAATGATTTGGAGGTTGGTTTTGCTCGGTTCGGACTTTTTTAGATTCTTGGCATGATTCAGAGGCGGTACGAATGAACATACACTTGTCATATTCAGAGAGATGTTTTCATTACGGGACCTTTTTGGGGACAATCAAAATTTGATGTATGACAGTTGCCCCCTGCTTTATATGTGTTGCATAGTGCTCTAGTACTGATGTCAATACACGAGAAGCAAATGCAGAGATGCAAAAACAGTTTTAGGAAAAGGTACTTACCCGATGGTGTGCCTTTTAGTCTCTTGACTTCAGGTCTGTCGCTTGTTGATGTTGTTTCGTTCGGTTGATGGAGTCATCACTTGTTTGTATGCCTTAAAATCTCCTCAGATGAGGCAAGATGATGCTTTCATAACCTCCTTAGGTATTAATGCAAGTGCTATTAAGCAGATGGAATGGTGCTTCGAAGCAGAGAAAATGCTTCTAAGCAATGAAATGCTTATAAGCAGATGGAGTGCTTCTAAGCAGATGGAATGGTGATTTTAAGCAAAGAAAATGCTTTTAAGCAATGAAATGCTACTAAGTAGATGAGATGCCACTAAGCATATGGAAAATGCTTCTAAGTAGTGAGATGCTACTAAGCGGTAAAATGCTTCTAAGCGGATGAGATGCTTCTAAGCAGATGAAATGCTTCTAAGCAAATGTAGTGCTTCTAAGTAATGAAATGCTTCTAAGCAGATGAAATGCTTTTAAGCAGATGAAATATGCTCCTAAGCAGATGAGATGCTTCTAAGCGAATGAAATATGCTTCAAAGCAGATGAAATGCTACTAAGCAATAAAATGATGTGATGCTTTTAAGCATATGGGATGCTTCTAAGCAAATGAAATGATACTAAGAAAATGAAATGATACTAAGCAAATGAAATGCTTCTGAGCTTCTAAGCAAATAAAAATGCTGCTAAGAGTGATGATGCAGTAACGATGTAGTGATGATGTCATCATTTGTCGTGTTCCGAGCGTGATTTCATGATGTGTTAATTGTGATAATTGTAGATGCAACATGCTTGTGTTACATGTGCTTCATTTTCTTTTTGTGAATAACTTTTTAAGATAGTGATGTCAAATGCAGTGTCCTAAAACATACAATGCTCGTGTTTGTGTGATTTGTGCATGCTTTTTGCATGTTCTTTCGGTAAAATGCAAGTTCAGGACCTTAGAAATGCATGTACGTGGGTCTCATTATGTGCGTGTGTAAGTATTGGAGTGTGTGAGGCTTATAAGGGCGTGTGATCACGAGTTGGGTTCGTGGTAAAACAAACTGGTTTTCGAGTTTAAGGTGATTTTTACCTATTTTGTGACCTTTTTTGAGCCTTCTTTTGAGTTTTTTTTGGACTTCTTTTCTTTTGTTGTTACTTTGTTGCTTTATGGAGTGCGGGAATTATGAACTTCCCTCTTATTCCTGAGGATCTAGGTGACCTTGGTGATGTGAATACCACTTCTTTTTCTTTTGATGAGTTCATTTTAGAGGATGAGGTGGTTCTTGGATCGACTGGTGTAGGGACCTCTATTGCTGGAGCTATAGAGGCTGCTGGGACCAGCAGCGGAGCCTTTTTTCGTTCACCTTAACTTTCTCGGGGAGATCTAGTTCCCGTTATCTATAGCTTGGAGACTCATGCTTGGACTATTCATCATCGACCGATTAGTTTTCTTAGTGTAGTTAGCTTTACTTGTTGTAGCTCTTGCTATCTATCTTAGCACTTACTGTATGTGTTGCTCTTGGTTTTAGCTCTTGCTGTTTGATTTTAGTGTTCGTTGTCTATGTAGCTTTAGCTGACATGTCTTTTAGCTCTTGCTGTAGCCTAGCTCTAGCTATTTAATCATAGCATTTTTCGTAATTTAGCTCTAACTCTTACTGTAGTGTAGCTTTGGTTATGATGTCTGTAGCTCTAGCTTTTATGTAGCTCTTGCTGTAGTGTAGCTCTGGTTATAATGACTGTACCTCTAGCTGTGATGTAGCTCTTACTGTAATGTTTGTAGCTCTAGCTGTAATGATTGTAGCTCTAGCTATGATATAGCTTTAGCTATAGTTTAGCTCTGGCTGTAATGACTGTAGCTCTAACTATTGTGTAGCTCTAGCTGTGATATAGCTCTTGCTATATGTTAGGCGTTCCGCAAGTGTACGGATCGAACAAGTAGTATATGATAAGTAGAGTTATCGTCTCACAGGGAGGAATTTGATTCTAGCACTAAGTGTGATTGTTATTCTTATGAGCTAATAAGTTAATGATTGAAAGTGA
>CATIWM010013847.1:0-20739 GCA_949671775.1 Mallotus repandus | reverse complement strand
TTTTGCCTGTCTTTGCTTCGAGGATGGAGTGGCAACCATTCAAATTTTTATTTCCCTTGTCTGTAGCGACTGCACTTAGTGACGAGTTGGAAACAGACATATTCTTTCCATCTTGTCCCGTGTTAGTAGAAGGTAGAGAGTTGCTTGCAGACTTAGTATTACTATATGTAATCAACTTCGATGTGATCTTGGGGATGGATTGGTTAGCTTGCCATTATTCCATGTAGGATTGTCGAGAGAAGGTGGTGATTTTCAGAATCCCTAATGATGAAGAGTTTCGATTCAGAGGTGATAAGAGTTCAATGCCTCAAAATCTAATTTCTGCAATCACAACTAGAAAGATGCTTAATAGAGGATGTAAAGGCTATTTAGTTGTGGTTAGAGATACAAAAGTGGACATAGGAGCAGTTGAGAAGGTGCCAGTGGTGTGCGAGTTTCCTGATGTTTTTCCTGAAGAATTGCCAGGATTACTACCAGACAAAGAGATAGAATTTTGTATCGATGTTGTACATGGTACGGATCCTATCTCTATGCCACCTTATAGAATGGCGCCTGCAGAGTTGAAAGAGCTTTATGGGCAGTTGCAAGAGTTACTTGATAAGGGTTTTATTAGACCTAGCACATCTCCTTGGGGTGCACCGGTATTATTTGTGAAGAAGAAAGATGGTAGCCTTCGACTTTGTATCGACTATAGATAGTTGAACAAGGTCACCATTAAGAACAAATATCCTCTCTCAAGGATTGATGACTTATTTGATCAACTTTAGGGAGCTCAGTGTTTTTCTAAGATTGACTTGAGGTTAGGGTATCATCAGTTGAGAATTAGAAGTGAAGATGTACCTAAAACTGCATTTCGGACGAGATATGGCCATTATGAATTTTTGGCAATGTCCTTTAGGTTAACTAATGCCCCAGCAGCCTTTATAGGCTTGATGAATCAGGTATTTAGGCCATACTTTGACCGATTTGTGATTGTCTTTATTAATGATATCTTGGTATATTCAAGAAGTAAGGAGAAGCATGCAAGGCATTTGAGGTTAGTGCTTCAAACCTTGAGAGAACATCAATTGTATGCCAAATTTTTGAAATACAAGTTTTTGCCTTAGGCCACGTGGTATCCAAAGATGGCATTCAAGTGGATCCCAAGAAGATTGAAGCTATTGCAAAATGGCTGAGACCTACAACAGTCACCGGAGTAAGAAGTTTTCTAATTTTAGCAGGCTATTACAAGAGATTTGTGAAGGACTTCTCCCAGATCGTAGCACCTTTAACAAGGCTAACTTAGAAGAATGTTAAATTTGTTTGGACTGACAGATGCAAAGAGCACTTCCAGTTGCTTAAGGACTTATTGACTTCAGCTCCAGTATTAACTTTACCTTCAGGGAATGAAGGGTATACAGTGTACTGTGATGCTTATTGAGTAGGACTGGGGTGTGTATTGATGTAGAATGGGAGGGTGGTTTCTTATGCTTCACGTCAGTTAAAGAAGCACGAGCAGAACTACCCCACCCATGATTTGGAAATGGCAGTTATGGTGTTTGCTTTGAAGATATGGAGGCATTATTTATATGGTGTAACTTATGAAATATACACCAACTGCAAGAGCGTAAAGTACATCTTTCAACAAAGAGACTTGAATTTGAGACAAAGGAGATAGATGGAACTTCTAAAAGATTACGATTGCTCTATTCTTTACCATCCTAGTAAATCGAACGTGGTAGCTGACGCACTGAGTAGAAAGTCAGCAGGCAGTCTTGCACATATCAGCATAGAAAATAGGCCAATCATTAAGGAGTTGCATGAGAAGATTGATCAAGGATTGCAGTGGAAGATAACTAAGAAATGTCTTTTAGCTCAATTTCAGAGTACGATCAGTGTGCTTGGATAAGGTTAAAGTAGCTCAGAGAAGAGATCCATAATTGTAGAAGATTATATTTGAAGTGCAATAAGGTCAATCCAGAGACTTTATAATTGACAGTGAGGGCACGTTGCGTTTGGCGACAAGGCTATGTGTACCATATGTGGATGAATTAAGAAAGGAGATTATGGAGGAAGCCTATTTTTCTGCTTATAGTATTCATCCAGTTTCTACCAAGATGTATTATGATTTGAAAGATACATATTGGTGGAATGGGATGAAGAGAGACATTACAGAATTTGTGTCTAAGTGTCTTATCTGTTAGCAGGTGAAGTTGGAATATTAGAGGGCTTCAGGATTATTACAACAATTGCCTATCCTAGAGTGGAAGTGGGATATGATTGCTATGGATTTTGTAGGTGGTTTACCTCATACATCAAGTGGCTATAATGCTATCTGGGTGATAGTTGACAGATTGATAAAGTCGGCTCACTTTCTGCCAATTAAGAAGACGTACTCTACTGACAGGTTAGCAAGATTGTATATTAATTGGATTGTTTATCTTCATGGAGTACCAGTGAGTATAGTGTCTGACAGAGGAGCCACTTTTACTTCTATCTTTCGGCAAGAATTACATAAGACTTTGGGTACAAGGTTGGACTTCAGCACAGCTTTTCATCCTCAAACTGATGGTCAGTCTGAAAGGACCATTCAGACTTTGGAGGATATGCTTCAGATGTGTGTGATGGATTTTGGCGGTCAATGGGATGCACACTTGCCATTGATTGAATTTGCATACAACAACAGTTATCATGCAAGTATTGAAATGGCTCCATATGAAGCACTGTATGGAAGAAAGTGCAGATCGCCTTTGTGTTGGGAAGTTGGCGAGAGACAATTGATAGGACCAGAATTGGTGCAAGTGACTTTTGAAAAGGTACCCATCATTCAGCAGAAGTTAAAGACAGCCTTCAGTAGATAGAAGAGTTATGCAAACCCTAAGAGGAAGGATATGTCTTTCTCTGTTTGAGACTTGGTGTTTCTTAAAGTCTCTCCAATGAAGGGAGTGATGATGTTCGGTAAGAAGGGTAAGTTAGCTCCCAGATGTATCAGACCCTTCCAGATTCGATCGAGAGTTGGCGAAGTGGAGTACCGACTGGTGTTACCACCAAAGTTGTCGCGAATTCACCTAGTATTTCATGTCTCAATGTTGAGGAAGTATGTTTCCGATCCTTCACACATTCTTCAGCTTTAGACAATGGAGCTCAGCGAAGATTTGGCGTATGAAGAGTGCCCAGTGGCGATAGTGGATCAACAAGTTCGATAGCTCCGCACTAAAGAAATTATGATGGTGAAAGTGCTATAGAGCAACCATACGGTGGAAGATTGCACATGGGAGATCGAGGTAGTGATGCAAGTGGCATATCCTTATCTTTTTAATTTGTAAAAATCTTGTACTCCTTTTATTTTGTTAAAATTCAAGGGCGAATTTTTATAAGGAAGGAAGATTGTAAACGCACGAATTATTTTTTTTAAAAATTTATAGAATAATTTCTGGAACTTGCAATGTTAATAAATATTTTATTAATATTAAGATTATTATTTAGTGAAATTAAATTTGATTTTTTGGTGTGTTATTTTTATATGTATTTTTATATGGTGTTTTGGTGGGTAAATTAGTATTTTGTTATTATTATTTTAAAAAAAGAGACAGCATAAAAAAATTTTCGGGACTTTCTTTTTTTTTTTCTTTTCTTCTTCTTCTTCTTCTTCTTCTTTCTCTGTCGAGTCAAACCAGATAGCCACCGCCCACTGCCATTGCCTTGCTGTTGTCACCATATGTTGCACCGCCCAGCCTCGCCGCCCTCTAGCTCACTGCCCAGCCACCTCCTTCCTTCTTCCTTTCCCGGTTGTTGTTGCCTTGGCCGGAGCTCTTCATGGTCGCCGACAACGTTCCCAACGTCGATTGGCCGTGATTCTAGTGTCATTGGCCGTGATTCTAGTGTCATTGGAATCCTCATCTTTCAAGCTTCTCGAATCTACCTCTGGTTTCTTCGATCTCCTTCCGGATCGACTTAAAATGAGGTAAATACATTTTTGAGTTTTTGTTAATTTTTGGTTAATTAAGTGAGTTTTAGGTTAAATGTTGAGTATTAACGTTGATGTAGAGATTGAATGCTATGCAAAAATAATTTTTCTATATTTTTTGGATTTATTTTTAATTTTTGGAAATTTTCGGTTCGGGTTACTATTCCGAGCCCAAAAATTTTAATAAATACTATATATTATTTGGAGTAATGTTTGTGAAGGAAATTTTGTAAAATTAATTATAGATAATTTATTATAATTTTTGAAAATAATATGTGAAAAATATAAATTTTAGAGGAAATTGTATAATTTGATTTTTAAATTGATTTTTTTTGAATTTATAGTTAATTAACATGTATAATAATAATTTTGATTATTAGAAAGTATAAATTAATTTTATTAGCTAAATTAGTATTTTTGTATATTTTGTTGATTTTAGATTAATTCCCGGAAATAATATAAATGTGTATAAATATTATAGTATTTAATTATTTGATGATTTAATTATATTTAGAACTAAAATATATTTTATGAATTTTCTGGAATTTTATAAATAATAAATTTAAGTATAGGCTAGAATTTTACTATTTATTTGAAAATAAATATATTTTATGTTTCATTGTGGAAATAAATTAAATTGTGGTATTTAAATGAGATTTTATGATTTTTGGTAATTTATTGAAAATTATATTATTTTATTGGTTACTGTGAAATTTGTTCTTGGTTGGACATTTAGTGTAGTTCGGGGGTCCCAACCTGAGATTTGGTGTTGTGAGAATATTCATAGTGTGTTTTCGTGTAGGAATGACTCTACTTTTAGTAGAGAGATGTCCGTTTTACATAGGAGACTTTGCCAAAATTTTTATAAATTTATCGTAAAGTGTGACATCGGTTTGTGTCGAAATTCTAGTTTTAGATGGGTTGTGTCTTACATAGAGTCAATTCCTTCATTTCATGATTTTATTAATTTTTGAGAATTTTCATGAATTTAATTATTTTATTTTATGAGCATATTTTAAATAAATATTATTTATTTTAGAGAACTCCGAGGCACGAGCTGTAGCACCAGGCCAACAGATAACGCGTCGCCCAACACGCTCAACCTGTGAGTTAATTTTATGAGATGTGTGTTTCAGTGTATTTTCTAGCAATTTAAAATAAAACATATTTAAAAGAAAAATTATTCGTTATGTTTTATTTATTGATTTAATCTTTTATTTATTCATTATTTAATGATTTATTTATTTTATTTAATTGTTTATAATTCGAATTGATTTGGAGATAATGGTAGAACGTGCTACCTAGTGGGTATCACTAGGACCACGTGCGCACAGGTAATATCTCAGTATGTGATTAAAATATGGATGGTTAGAGTTTGGTAGAACTAGTGCTCTCGGACTGGTAAAAAGAAAGAAAAAGGGATGTAACTCAATTGAGCTTGCTCTCAGGACATCAAATATGGAATAAGTGAAATGACTGTGGCAGTAACTCGGTTGATGCTTGCTCTCAGGACGACAGTCACTTGGATTAAGAGAGCCGAAATGCTAGTAGAATAATGGTTTAGGTGTTCTACTAGGTTTTCCACCAAAATAAATATTTTAAATATTTTTATATGAGGATTTTATATTAAATTGATTTAAGGAGTTTTAAAGAGACTTTATATAAATATTATCGAGAAAAGTAAATGATTTTAATAATTGTAATTATTTTATTTTATATTATTTTAAAAAGAATTTTAACAAATGGTTTTAAAACCAGCATGCATTTTATAAAATTGATTCACTCAGTGAGGTCTGATTCCCCTCAACTTATTTTTTTTAGGACCTCACAGTCTGTCTTCTAGTATCCCCACTTTGCACCTAGTTTGTTCTTCACCGGCTGCATTATGTATGTTAATTTAATTTGTATACTGTATAACTGAATTCTAGACACTGCAGTAGTAAATTCAAAATATGTATTATCGGTATTCTGAATGTATCTGACTTGAAATATTGTATTTAAAGAATATTATTTTATGCTTTTTAATATTGTGCATTTTTTATGATTTATTGTTAAGTGTATTGTTTTTATTCCACGAAAATTTTTTAAGGTTTGCTACGAGTTTCGGTTACTTTATTTATTCCCATTCCCTAGTGCTAGTCACGTACCTTCCATTCGGGTCATGACACTTTTACAATTTTGACTGCCATAATACAACTCCCCCTGCAAATATAATCAGGTAACCAGAGGTTGACTTTCTCGAGTCAACATCACCCGCCATGTCTGCATCTGTGTACCCAGCTAACATAGGTTTGGCATCTCCAAAACACAAGCATATTTTTTATGTTCCACGAAGGTACATGAGAATCCATTTCACTACAGCCCAATATTCCTTTCCAAGATTTGAAAGGAACCGACTCACAACTCCAACTAAGTGTGCAATATCTGACCGTGTACACACTATAACATACATTAAACTACCAACTGCTGAGGCTATGGAACTCTATCCATCTCTTTCTCTTCCTTATCAGTAGAAGGGCTTTGCCGATAAGTCAATTTAAAATGATTAGCAGGAGAACAACTAACAGCTTTAGCATTATACATGTTGAACCTTTGAAGTACCTTCTCAATGTACTTCTCTTGTGACAACCACAGTTTCTTTACGCCTCAGTCTTTGATAATCTTTATGCCAAGAATCTGCTTTACTGGTCTGAAGTCTTTCATGGAAAAAGACTTATTTAGCTGTTTCTTTAAGTTGTTAATTCTGAAAACATTCCGACCAACAATTAACATGTCATCCACATAAAGCAATAGCACAATAAAGTCATCATCAGAGAATTTTTGAACAAATGCATAATGTTTTGAAGTAGTCTTCTTGTAGCCTTGCTCCCCCAAAACAGACTCAAACTTCTTATTCCATTGTCTCGGTGCTTGTTTCAAACCGTACAAGCTTTTCTTCAATCTGCAAACATAGTCCTCTTTTCTTTTTACTTTAAAACCCTCCGACTACTCCATCAATATTTCTTCATCCAAATCACCATGAAGGAAGGCAACTTTAACATCCATTTGCTCGACTTTCAGATCAAGACTTGATGCTAAACCTAACACAGTACGAATGGATGTCATCTTCACGACTGGAGAAAAAATCTCATCAAAGTTGTTACCCTTTCTTTGGTTGAATCCCTTTATAACTAGTCTAGCTTTAAATCATGGCTGGAGACTGTGTTCTTCATGGTTGATCCTGAACACCCACTTATTCTTCAAAGCTCTCTTGCCTTCAGGCAACTTCACTAGTTCAAACGTCTTGTTCTCATACAAAGACTTCATCTCATCTTGCATGGCTTCAAACCACTTTTCTTTGTGTTCTCCTGAAATAACTTCTTCATAGCATTCTGGTTTTCCTCCTTTTGTAAGTGTCACATACTAATTTGAAGGGTATCTGCAGCTTTCTATTCGACCTTTGGCTGATCTTCTCAAAATAGGTTGCATAATAGGAGGTTTATTGGCATCATCCTCACCAACTCTCCCTTCATCGTCTTCTAGTAAGGCTCCCTTTTCATTTTGACTAGCAGGTAGAGGGGCCGACTCCAGATTTACTAGATGCTCTTCTATTTGCTTGGTCTCCACCTTTTTCTTAATATCTTCAATGGTTTGATCTTCAAAGAAGATAACATCTCTGCTTCTGATAATCTTCTTATCAACAGGACCCTAAAGTATGTAGTTGAATTCTTCATGAGCATAACCTAAGAATATATATTCCTTAGATTTTCCATCAAGCTTGGTTCTTTCATCTCGTGGAATATGAACAAAGGCTTTGCAACTGAACACTTTCAAATGCTCATAAGAAATATCCTTTATAGTCCATACTCGTTGTGGTATGTCGCCATTGAGTAAAAATGAAGGTGATAAGTTGATTAGATCAACTACAGTTCTCATTACCTCCCCCCAAAAAGAGTTTGGCAACTTTACATTTGAAAGCATACATCTGATTCTTTCACAAATTATTTTGTTCATCCTTTCCACAATACCATGATGCTAAGGTATTTTTGGTACCGACTTCTCAAGCCTGATGCCGATTTTTCTACAGTATTCTTTAAATGGACCCCTGTATTCACCACTATTGTCTGCACGAACACACTTCAACTGTCTTCCAGTTTCTCTTTCCACCTTTGTATGAAGTTCTTTGAAAACTTCTAGCACTTGGTCTTTGGTTTTTAGACCAAATGCCCATAATTTTCTGGAGCAATCATCAATGAAGGTTACAAAATACAAGGCACCTCTGAGACTTTTTGTTTGCATCGTGCACACATCAGTATGTACCAAATCAAGAACATTTGGCTTTCTTGACGGTATAGAACTCCATGATGCAACTCTATGTTATTTTTCATAAATACAATCAACACAGTTCTGCAGTTGTGCACTTTTAATCCTAGGTAAAAGATCTTTCCTTGCTAGCCTCTAGAGTCCTTTCTCACTCATATGACCGAGTCATTTATGCCACAATTCAATTAGAACTTCTTTTTCCATTACATTCGTCCAGCTTTTTTGTAGCTTTGCTTTTATTATGTAGAGGGAGTTGATTTTCTTCCCTCTAGCCATCATCAGAGAACCTTTTGTAAGCCTCCACTTCTGTCTGCAAAAATAGCTTTCATAGCCTTCATTATCAAGCTTTCCAACAGAGATTAAATTCAACCCGATGTCTAAAACATGTCGTACGTCTTTGAGGAACAATTTGCATCCAGTGTTGGTTTCCAAATAAACATCTCCTATGCTGATAATTCTATATGCTCCATCATTTCCTATTCATACCATGCCAAAGTCTCTGGTAACATCATATGAAAAGATATCCTTCCTTGAAATGACATAGAAGGAGGCACCTGAGTTAACCACCCAGGTTTGATCTTGATATGTGAGATTAATGATTTTGTCATCCAGGACAACTTCAACTTAATCTCCAGCTATTGCAGTATTTGTTTGTGGAGTTGCTGCTGGTTGATTTCTTGATTGCTCAACTTTCCATATTTTGCAATCCCTTTTAAAATGTCCAAGCTTGCCACAATGATGGCAAGTAGCGTCTTTCTTTGACCAAGATTTTGATCGGCCCCTTTGTTGTCTGTGAGAAAATATGCTTTAGCTTTTTCCATGTCGTTCTTGTTTTTCTGACACAAGAGCTTCAAACATTTCACATTCTCCTTTCGTTTGGATTCTTCATTGAACAATCTGTCCTTCACCATCTCCAAGGTCACCTTTCCATTAGGAGCTGAATTTATGACTGATACAAAAAGTGTAACCTAACTTTTTGGTAAAGAGATCAATAAAAATGTTGCCAATTGATTGTCATCAAATTTGTAGTTCATTGTTGAGAGCTGATCTACAACACCTTCAAATTCATTGATGTGTTCTGACATACTGCTGCCATCTTTGTATTTCAAGGTAATGAGCTGGCGTATCAGATTGGCCACATTTTGTGCACTTGGTTGTGCATAAGTTTTCTCCAATTTTTCCCACATCTTGTAGGCATAAATTTCTTTGGCAATGCTTTGCATAATGCTCCTATCAATCCACTGTTTGATTTGAGCTGCACACTATCTGTTGAGCACTTCCAATCTGTATCTTTCATTTCTGCTGGCTTACCAATAACTACACCATTGACAATTTTGATAGGCTGCCACAGATCTTTCATGTATAAAAGATCCTCCATCATTGACTTCCAAACTGAGTAATTTGTTGGAGTCAGTTTGAACATGTTGCCTGTGTTCTCCATTTTTATCTAGATAAAAAAAAATTTAACTAACCAAGCTCTGATACCACTTTGTTGGGGTTAATTAAATTTTTCTAGTAGATAATAAATGTGATTTACAAAATAAATAAGAAAGGTGAAGTGTGCACAATAATATAAAGGCAACTTAGCCTGCCAAATCAAAATAATAAAATTAATAAGGTGGTCAGACCAGCCAATGAGTGAACTAAATAGGCGATAAAAGCCTGTCGTATAAATGAGGAAAAATAAATAGGACACATATAATTTTTTTTACGAGTGGAAACCTTGTAAAAGGAAAAACCATGGGACCTAGTCCAGATAAATCCTCCACTATAAAATAATGGAATTACAATTATAACCCTCAATTTGTGGCTCACACCCTCATAAATTGGCTTACAAATAATATTTATTTTGCTACTTCCTTTCTCTGTTATACATAATAGAGAAGATCACACTCACCCAAGCTTATAACCAAAGCTTTCAAATTTTTCTTATGCTCTCACACACATGCACTTGCACGCACACACAATTATTTATTCACAAACATTCACTCTTATGCACACACAACTCACCAACTAATTTTCTCTCTACAGCACACAAAAGCTCTCTATTTTGCTCTCTCACATAGCTCATAATAATATAAAAAATGAGTGACCATATGCCTATATATATAGCCATTCAAAAGTAGCAATTTTTAACTAAAATTTAATGCATCGAAATTCAATGCTGATATTGTTGACCTTTTTTCTATGTCTTCTTCCCTTTTTTTAAATTTTTGTTCAAAATATATGGGCCCCCCACTTGCAGGCGGGAGCCATTCAGTATTTAATATACAAAAAACCCAATTGTTTCCCACAAGATTGCAATTTTCTAGTTTTGAAACAAGTTCCCATGTTTTGTTTTGAAGCAAAGCATTATACTCAGCAGCCATGGCTGTTCGCCATTCCTTGTATTTGTTGGCAATGGTGAAGCAAGTTGGTTCTAGTTGGAGAGGAGAGGGTGCGGAAGAAGTGTGGGCTAGATGGGCATGTCTGCACTGCATGGTGGAGGAATGCAGTTACATGATATATGTTCGGGTAGGGGAAGAGGGTGGGCGTGAAGAGTTGGTTGTGGTTGGTTGTTTGGCTTGGTTGAGAGGATATGAGGTAAGATCAACAACAAGATTAAGATTAGAATGGTTAAGATCAGATTATGGTGATAATGATGAAGAGGAGGCAGATGAGTAAGAGTTAAAGTGGGTGGGATCGGGTTGAGGGGATAAGGGTATAAAATTTACGGATGAGTTTGGTTGTGATGGGTGAGAAGATAAGGAAGGAGTAGTAGAAGAATTATTTAAAATTAGGGAAAAAGATAAAGGAGTAAGAGAAGTTGACATACCTTGGGAAGATAGATAAGCATGACTTGTGATCAATTGCATCCAACTTGAATTATCCTGAGGAGTGGTTATAGGAGAAGGTGTTTGTGTTTGATAGGGAAACATATTTTCATTAAATTTAACATGTCTGGCTATGTAAATTTGGCTAATAGTGGAACCTGCGACGATGATGCTGAGGGGAGCGTCCTAAGTATGTGTAAGGAGTGGTTCGAAAATTGAATTTATGGGCATGGTAAGGGCGAAGGAGAGGATAAACACAACAATAAAAATTTTTAAGGTCTTGATAATTTGGAGGTTGACTGAAGAGTGGTAGTAAGCATGATATTAATTAAAGACACTGTAGTATAAAATGCCTAAGGCCAATATTTTTTGGAACATGACTATGTGCAAGAAGTGTAAAGCCTGTATCTATTATATGACAAATTTTTCTTTCAACCAAACCATTTTGGTCATGTGTGTAAGGGCACAAGGTACGATGGATTATACCATTTATTTTGAGAAATTGATGTTCTTTTTGAAACCCTCTACCCCAGTCAGAGTGAAAATCTTTGATAAAGATATGAAATTGGTTTTAAACAAATTTATAAAAATTTACAAAGACATCAAAGACTTCACTTTTATTCTTGAGAAAGAAAATACATGTATAACAAGTAAAGTCAACAACAAAATGAACAAAATATCAAAAACCTACATTAGATAAAATGGGAGATGGACCCTAGATATCAGAATGTAAAACTTGAAAAGGTGCACTAGTTTTATGATCTACTAAGGAAAAAGGAAGCTTAGAAAATTTTACTACAAGACAAGATTGACATGGTGAAGATGACGCTGCACTAAGAGGAAGCTTGTGTTGGTGAGCAATTTTATTAATAACTTGACGATGTGGATGCCCAAGATGCAAATGCCAAAGATCAAAGGAAGAATTTGTGGAGATGGCGTGAAAGGTTGTCTTCAAATTGGATGGGAATTGATACAAGCCTTGCTTATTTTCTCCCTTCAGTAATGTTTGGTGGGTTGTTTGATCCTTAACAAGAAAAGAATATGGCCAAAATTTGAAGAAACAATGATTATCAATATAGAATTTATGAACAAAAATCAATGGCTTGGTAAATTTTAGAATATGAAGAGTATTAAAAAGAAGAAAACAATGAGATAGAGTGTTAAGATGAGATGTTCTTGAATGTGCTACTTCCAAACCTGCACCATTACCAACATATAACTTATCATAATAAGAGAACGATTGAGGCTAGTAAAGTGAGCCAAAGTCTGGAGTTAAATGAGTCGAAACACCTGTATCGGCAAGCCAGGGTTGAAAAGAAGTGGAAGAGGGTGGGGCAGAATACGTGACATGAGCTTGAGGAGAAGAATTAGGCATGTTTTGGTTTGGGAAGGTTTGGTGATATCGTTTACGGCGGGTTACAGCAGAATGGTTATACAGGCTACAAATTTAGTAAGCGATGCCTCTTCGACGGTTGTGCTGATCCAGGAGGGTTGAATGGGAGTGTAGGAGGGTCAAGGTGTGGATGATGGGCAATAAGAAGGTGGTGGTGTAGGAAGTGAGGGTGGTTTGTAAGCAAGGTTTGCGAAATGGGACTCAGTATTTCTTTTGAGAAGAATCTCATGTGATACAAGCTGACTATGCAATTCATTGAAGGTGATTGGTTCATCACACATATTCAAGTTAGATATGATACCCTAGTACTCAAATCTAATGTTTTGAAAGATGATTGCATTAAACTCAGCAGCATATTTATGGCGACCGGTGGTAGCAAGCTCATCGGCAATTGCTTTTACTTTGCGAGGGTACTCGGTGATCGAAAGATCATTCTTTTTGAGTTCTTATAATTCTATATGAAGTTGCAGCTACCTGGTATAGGATATTGCACCAAACATATTGGCAAGGGCAAGCCAAGCTTAACGGGAAGAGGTGACACCGACGATGCAGGGGAAGATTTCCTCAGTTAAAGATGAGAGAATCCAAGTTAATAACATTTGGTCCTTCTTGAACCATATATGAAATTTTGGATTTGGGACTGGAGAGGGTGGAGTGTCAGTGTTCATAACAATGGTGGGTGGTGGTGGTTTAGAACCATCAACATACCCCATCAGATCTTGAGAGTTTAAGAGGGGAATTAGTTAAGTCTTTCATGCAAGGTAGTTTCTTGGTGTAAGCTTAACAGAAAAATTAATTTGGGTTGAGTTTGTAGATGATGAGGATGAAGAAGTAGGAACAATTGCTTGAGTTTCAGTATTGGAAGTCATGGAGCTCTGATACAATGTCAAAGTGAAGTTTGAGAATAAAAGAGAGAGTGTAGAGCTTGAATATTCAGATGTGTATTTCTCACTATGTTAATGATTTACAAGAGAAATATTTATACACTAAGAATTAGTTACAAAGATAAATATTGAATAACAATAGTACAACTCAAAATAACAAAGTGATAGTAACTAAAGAATTAACCTAAGGTAATTTTGGTGTCAATACTAAGCACATGAGTTATTTCCTTTTTAATGGCGAACAAATGAAATGGACTTACCCTACTCTAGTTCATTAGTTTATTGACTCAGTCCACGTTATCAACATGCAGGGAAAGCAAAAGAAAGAGCTCTAATGCAATTAGCATTTCATAATCACTCATAAAAATTTTGTAAAAAAAAAAAGCTAAAATAATTGATTCTATAATTCGCATGGTTGATCACTCTCTTGTGATTCTATGATTGCAGCAATGTTTGAGGCATCACATATCATGATAATCTCATCTACATACTTGATCTCTTAATGATTGTTGAAGCTAATCACTTAACAATGATAATATGTTTGTTAATTGTAAAAATAATTTTGTTAATCAATAGTGTTTACAATCATAAAAACAAAAAAGGATGAAATTAGAGACAAGTTTAATCCTATTTATTAGTTGGCTGCTTATTAAGATTGAGATTTGCAAGATCACTCAGTATCCATTTCTAAATTAAAATAACTAGTAATGTCATTGCTTAAAAATAAAGTACTATTATCTATTTTTATGTGTAATTTTATATTTGATTTCAATTAATTAGAGAAATAATTATACTAAAAATACTCATCTCTTGATCTTTCTTATATATATATATATATAGAATATTTGTCATTTTATGGACAACTACATATCGTGACGCACGTCATGTATTAGCATTCTATATATATTCTTTTAGTCTGTGAAAAATATGTGACCTTTTTTTATTTCAATCCAAAGCACTATAACTAGCTTATAGGAATGTACTTCTCATGAATTGTCCATATTGAAAAAATAAATGGCACGAGAGCATGCTAGCTAGCTAGCAACCCACTTTGTATATTTATCTTCATTTGTATAATTAACATATCAATCCTTATAATCAAACACATGATCCCATATTTTTTTAGGTATAGCATTTTAAAGTGAAGTGCCTTAAAAAAGAACTCAAAGAACAAAAGTCCTTATGACCTCTCTTTTTTAACGAGTCTAGCTACTACCACTAATCATTCTCAAAGGAAGAAAGTGGAGTGACTGTTGTTGTAACAAAAGAAGAGAAAGCTACACACAAAGATGTGAATGAAATTCCCCTTTTCCTATATAGTTACAAAGCCATTCTTTTTTTTACTATAAAAAAAGAGAAAAGAAAAAAAGGGTTTGTGTGAAAAGTAGGAGATGGTGATCGAGATGGGGTTTTAAAGCATAAGAGGACAATTATGATTGTAGTTTGGAATAAACTCAAATGGGTTGGAGCCTTATGTCACGTACTTAGGCTTAGAGGTTAGCCAAGTCGCGTGGCACTTAGTCAATTTGTGGGCAAAGTCGAACTAAGTATGTCTTAGAGTTGGAATGCAGAGGAAATTAAATGAGCAAAGTAGGCAGCAAAGGACTAGGTCGAATGTAGAGTGAATAAGTTGGTAGCACTTGAATGAGCAAAGAGGGGAATACTCTTTATTAATTTCTCATCGAATTTACAAATGAGAGGGGTGGCCTTTATATAGTTTTTTCCACCTCATTAATGTATGGCTACAAGTAACTCTTCTAGACATTTATATAAATATCTTATGTACAAAGAATACAAGGGAATATTCTAGAGAATGGCCGAATGGCCTAGCATGGATAACAAGCATTGAAAGCTTCTAGAATGCCAAGCTTCCTTGCATCTTGGTGGAAAGTTTCCAGATGCATCTTGAAATGGCTGGCAACACTCAGCCTTGGGCATTCTCCGTAAGTCTTTAGCATGTTCTAGAGCCTTCCCACGAGTTCTTGAGCATATATGTTGGCCTAGACAGCAAGTGGCACTCCTTGGCTTACCTTGGCCAAATTTTCTCGCCCTTATTCATGCACCACGAGCCTTGGGGCTATCAAGATTTTACTGGCCGTAACACCCTCCCCCACTTAAGCTCGCAATGTCCTCGTTGCCCCTTGAGCTTGGTGCTTTAGGGCGTTTGTGTCATTGGCATGGTTTGGAGGTTCTTCAAACACCTTCACGAGTAGATCTCCTTGTTGGCGTAACCTTTGACTCCTTGGCACTTTTTACCTCCATGAATTGGATGTCAAAGAGCCCTTGTCTTTCACTTGGTTCTCTTTCAACAAGCACCTGGATTACCCCATCTTTTCCCACAAAGAATAGGGCACTAACATATGGAACCACAATGGCTTTTGCAGGATGTAGAAAGTCAATTCCTAAGTAGAGTTGCTTCTTGTCAATGGAAGTAATGTGGATGTTGGTCTTGCCTTCTTATCAGTCGATGCGAATTTTCACCTTATATGCCTTTCCTACGATGGCAAACTTGGAATTCACACTTTCGGCATAGGCAATGGCTTTGGTGTATCGCAAGCTGATCTCATTGGCCATCTCCTTTGCCATATAGACACCATCAGCACCTGTGTCTAACATGGCCATCAATGTCGTTCCATTGATCGTGGCCTTGACGAACATTCGCCCACTTTCATGATTCGCTCCCGCAACCTGTGTGTTGGGGAGGAGGTTCATCGCAGCAAGATTTTTGCCAATGTCTAGTTGTTGAGCATCTAAGAGTTGCAAGGAACCAAGGGCGGCTTGAGGTTCCTTATGAGGTTGCTCCTTGCAGAATTCTGCCACAATTGCATTGATGGTTTGCTTGTTTGGACAGTCTCGCGTCCAATGTGGCCCATCGCATATGAAGCAAGGCAGGGACGGTTTGGCAACATTGCCTTTATTTGAGGGATACTTGCCTTGTTTGAAGTTGCCACCATATGATTTTTGGTGGTTGGACTCCTTGTGCTTAAATTCTTTGTGTGTTGATCGAGAGCGCCTTTCATCATCGTCCGAAGAAGGCTCCATGTCTCTTCTACTTTTACTAGAGTCAGGCTGTTTTCCCTTGGCTTGGGTAGAATAGTCGCAAATGGACTTTGCAGCGGCAATGGCTTCATCGAGGGTCTTAACTCCCCTACGATTGAGCTCCATCTTCACCCAATCCTTAAGCCCATCTTTGAAGTTAAAGAGGAGCTGATGGTCCGACACGTCAGGGACTTCTAGCATCAAGGTGGTGAATTCCTTGACATAGTCCGTAATGCTATCGGTCTGCCTCATTCTTCGCAGCTTGCTTAGCACCTCATCACTAGTATTGCGAGGCACAAACTGCTTGCGGAGTTCGGCCTTGAATTACTCCCATGTGTTGATTATACAAAGACCTTTCTCCCTCTCGGCATGCTTTCTTCTCCACCACAATTAAGCAGCATCCCTCAAGAAGATGGCAGCGTTGCTAATCTTTAAAAAATCCTCCGTGACGTTCTTCGCCTCAAAATATTGATCAAGACCGAAAAAGAAGTTTTCCACTATTGTGGCGTTGCGCGTGCCATTGTACATGGCAGGCTTGGGGACTTTTAGACCCTGAGTGGTAGCGGAACTAGAAGTGGCAATAGTGCTTGTCGAGGGTGGACTACCTCGATGAAGGGCATCCATCTCCTTACGAAGTTCTTTCACTTCGTCTTGAAAGGAGCATAGTTTGCCCTTAAGGGCATTGCCAAGTTCTTCAATCATGGCCTAGGCAGCCCTAGTGATTTCCACATTTTAGTGGATGATGTTGTCCACTTGGTCATTGAGTTCACCAATTATAGAAGTAACATTGGCCAAGCTTTTCTCTAAACTAGCCATATGGGATTCGATTGGCTCTCTTGTTGGAGCCTTAGATTTGCCACTTTCGGGCGATTGTGAGCGTTGTTCTTCACACCCACGAGTTTGTCCAACTTGTTGCTCCTCCACCGAAGTAGCAGCAACAACTCCTTCCTCACTTGCCATGCTTAATACACTCAACCAGCGGTACCTAGGATGAAACCGTTGCTCTGATACCACCTGTCACGTACTTCGACTTAGAGGTTAGCCAAGTCGCACGACACTTAGTCAAGTTGTGGGCAAAGTCGAACTAAGTAAGCCTTAGAGTTAGAACGCAAAGGAAATTAAGTGAGCAAAGTAGGCAACAAAGGACTAGGTCGAATGTAGAGTGAATAAGTTGGTAGCACTTGAATGAGCAAAGAGGGGAATACTCTTTATTAATTTCTCATCCACTTTACAAATGAGAGGGGTGGCCTTTATATAGGTTTTTCCACCTCCTTAATGTGTGGCTACAATTAACTCTTCTAGATATTTCTACAAATATCTTATGGACAAAGAATACAAGGAAATATTCTAGAGAATGGCCGAATGGCCCAACATGGATAGCAAGCATGGGAAGCTTCTAGAATGCCAAGCTTTTTTGCTCCTTGGTGGGAAGTTTCCGGATGCATCTTGACATGGCTGGCAACACTCAGCCTTGGGCATTCTCCGCAAGTCTCTAGCATGTTCTAGAACCTTCCCACGAGTTTTTGAACACATATATTAGCTTAAATAGCAAGCGGCACTCTTTAACTCATCTTGACCGAATTTTCTCCCCTTTGTGCATGCACCATGAACCTTGGGGCAATTAGATTTTGCGTACTGTAACACTTAGCTCCTTTTCCTTCGACTATTCTTTGAATCTTTTTAGCATCCTTAGTTTATAGACGAATCAAGAGAATATATAATGCTTGCCTTAAAGTTTGCAATAGTGCTGATTTTTGGTCCCGCAAATCTTGGATATGGGTTCCACTAAAAATAATATTGCTACCTATCTTCTTCAATGGATGGGTGGGTGGGCTACCATTGTGTGAAGAAAATTCTTAGACTACTGTCTATTCTTATATTTCTTTTTGTTATTTTTAACACTAATTTTATCATTTTCTTAACAAGTTGTTTGCCAATTTCAACTCAAACCCATAAATCTACCGTCAAACAAAACTTGTTCAAAAGTGAAAATCACAATATAGGAAACTTTCATTTTTAAACTACCTATGCTACAAGTGTCTTGTATATTTTTTTCAATCCATTGAACTCTTGTTAAGCCAATTTGATTCAAATAAAATTATGAAATGTTCAAAAAATTTCAATAATTATTTAATGTAATTATGTACGGTATTTATTATGTAACATAATTATAGAATTAACAATTATAATTTTTATGTAAATGTTAATCACAAGTAAAAATTAAAAAAAAAATACAGAAGTAAAGTAGATCTTGTAATTACAGTCAACAATGGAGGAAAAAAAAAATCCCCAAAGCATTAACTTTCAATTATCTTTGGGATAGTGATCCAGTCAAGCATTTTAGGCTTTTCTATTTGATATTTGGAGGTTGGACCACTAGCTTCTAATCTTCTGGACGACATAGTGTGAAGTCTGAAATGAATCATCATTGATCTGGAAGGAGCTTGGAGTTTGGTCTTTTTTGGTTGGACCATTAATAATCTATTGTATAAATAAAAAAAAAATTAGCAATCTTTTTGAAGCAAACAAAGCCATTTTGGCTTCTCAATTTATTTTTTTAGCTTGTGTGATTTCGAGTACGATTCGGATTACAACAATTATCATTATCAATTATTATATATTAATTACAACTATTTTTTTATTTCTTTATATACGACGTTTTAGAGAGTTTCATTTGAATTAAAAAATAATTAATTATTTTTAAATTTAGGAGAAAAATGAGTTGAAAGACTAACGTATCTTCTGTTTTTTAAAGATGAAAAATTTGTTGATGGATAAACATTAATAACTTTGAATTGATAAGGATAACAATAAAATTAATAAAAAAAAATTTAAATTTTATTAATCGTATAAAAATAGCAATTAAATAAAATTTCACATTTTCTCTAAAACGCCGGATATAAAAGAACGGAGGAAGTATTATCAACTATTATACTTATCAACAACTCCTAAGAGTGGCTAGACATGAACATTTTAATCCAAACTTTATACTTTCTAGAATTTAAATCTGGGACCTTTAAAGCTTCAGGACCTCCTCTTAAATCAATTGGTCTAACGCTCATGGCCTTCTCAATTTCATTTCTATCGTATGTCATGGGACATATAAATTTCTTATTAATTAAATTGAAGTTGAAGTAGAACATTAATAACTAATGCAGATTTGCTGATGCATTTTAGGCAATCAGCTTCCACCTAATTAAATTGATTTATTATGAAATAAGATGATTAAAACATATAATCTTTTCTCTAATTCTGCCATTAATTTACTGATGAGGCACAAAGCAATTACATTCATACATTTGTCGGTTAATTTGGATCATCATGAGCCCCTTAGTCCACCTATATCATATGCCATATATGCACAAAATAAACATGCACCTTGACAAGTTTGGAATCTTTTAATAAATTATTCAAACAATACAAACAATTAATCAATATTGATGTAGTCATATCACTTTTTTTTTTTCCAGTTTTTACCAACATCAAAGAATATACAAAAGAAAGATCTTGTTTTTGACATTTTAGCCGCGTTAAGCTATCCAAATCCAAAAGGGTCAAAACCTTTTTTTTCCACAACTTATGGATCTCCATGTGGAATGTTTCTAACTGTGAAAATGATTGTGAAAATGATCTATCTAATGTACTGTCTTCGAAGATCCTTCTATAACACCATGACAATCGAAGTTGATTCTTAAAATAAAAAGGTTAAAATTTTGTTGCTTAGAGTGGAAAATTTGAAATTGCGCCACTCAGTGTTTATTGTTTGCATTTGAATTGAGCCACATTTGATTGATTTACAATCAATCAGATGTGCTTATCAATAATCAGTGGAAGGCAGATGATGTGATAATTTGACTTTTGTTTTTCTTAATAGTGCATGTCAATTAAGAGATAATTAATTAATTAATTTTAATTAATCAATATTAATTTGAGAAAATAGGGGATTAATTTGACATTTTGTCTTCACCATGCCTTATGTGCCACTGATTAAAAGCATAATATATACTGCCATTATTTCTTTTCATTTAATATTTTTTGGCATCCGATGACTACAATAACTTAAACTATTTAAAAATTTGAGTCAGATGTACTCACAAATAAAACATTCTTTAACCATTTATTTTCTTCATATATAAGATTTAAATCTAAAATTTTATTTAAGAGAATTCAAATTTATCGATGAAACAATAAATATTGATTATAATACATCCATTTAGTAAATAAAGCTCATTTCCCTCATAAATTTTTTGAGATTTGATCTATTGCATAGAAAAGAGATTATGTGAAATGATTGCAGGAATAATAACATAAGTTGACATATCCCAACTTTTCTCTTGAGCTTTTTTTCAACCCTCATACATG
>CATIWM010013840.1:0-10295 GCA_949671775.1 Mallotus repandus | reverse complement strand
ATCTTGATCAACCTTTTTGCAATCTGATCTAAGCGATTCTTGGGCATTTGAAATTCAATTGTTCTTGGGTTTCCAGGTTAGTAATTCACAGGTTCATATATATTAGAGTTTGTGGTTCTAATCCTTGGGGGTTCTTAACATGTAACTTCCACCAAAGTGCGGACATTTAAATTATGAGAGTAAGGTTCAAACTCTCATCCCTCCTTACTATGTCCCCTTGTGATAGAAAATTAAGCATTTCAACTAATTATAAGCCAATTTTCTAAATAATTATTTAGTTTAATTTGTATCAATTTAGACAGCTAATTTTTTTATTTCTTTCAATTTTATCCAACTTCCAATTGGCATATGTAATTGATGATGTGTCAAAGACAATACTAACGAGTCAAGCAGAGGTAAGCAAAAATAATTGAAAATCAAATCGCTTCAGTTTGGTTTAAGTTGTAAAAAATTTAGTTTAGTTTTTCCATTAAAGAACCAAAATATTTTTTTATTCAGTTTTTATTGTAAAAAATATAATTAAACCGAACTGAATTGAATTTCTAAAATATTTTAGATTATATGGTGTTTATGATTTGATTTGAATGGTTTATCATTAATATTTCAAAATAAATCAACAATATTACTTTTTTAATACTTAAAACTCTTAATAAAATTATTTAATACCAAAAAATTCAAACCAAAATTATTTAAATTCATTTCAGAAAATTGGTTCAATTGATTTTCTAAAAAAATTAATAAATAAAATAAATATAAAAATTAGCACTAATAGATCTTATATATATTGTTAAAATAGTGTAAAATTATATAAGTCCAATATGTTTAAAATTACAAAAAGAAAAAAGTCAAACCGAATAAACTTATCAAACCAAATCGATTTAGTTCAATTCGATTCAATTTGATTTTGACCCTTATTTTGTTTAGTTCAATTATTTTTAAATATTTTATGTTTAGTTTGGTTTTATATATTTTTCCACTGAACCAAACTGACCGTTTTTTAATTTTATTCTTGATTAAAATGGCACTATTTTGATTTAATGGCACTGTTTTAATCTCCTTGTCCCATCAGTGCTGTTTTTAACACATTAGTAATTACGCATTCCAATTGAAAGTTGCATAAAATTAAAAGAAGCCGAAAAGTTAACTATTTAAATTGATACAAATTAAAAGATATAATTATTTTAAATATTGACCTATAATTAAAGATAAATGGAACATTTTCCAAAAAAAAAAAACATCATTATGGTGCCCCCCTTCGTCGGGCGGTGTTTGTGTGTGGGGTGTGCCACCAGAAATCGGGCTAGACTTCTTCATTTTCTCATTTTTTTTTTTTTGGTATAATAATTTAGTTCAAATATATACTCATTGAGAAGTAAGTTTGGATTTGGTGTAATTATATTTAAAAAATTGAGAAATTGCTCTTCAATCTCTATATATATTCTGAAATACCTCTTTGATTAATTAGTGGATTAGCTTCTTTTGAGAAATTGCTCTCTAGTATCCATATATTTTCTCATATACCTTTTCAATTAATTAGTGGATTAGCTTCTTCTTCGTCCATAGACATAAATTTATATCGAACCATGTTAAATATTGTATTATTATTATTATTTTCTATTTTTTTATTGTTTCTAATCAGATTTGTCGATCTGCACATTTTAAAGCCAATACCAAATTTTCTAACGAAATAATATGTCACGATCCAAACCCGGGAGTCATGATTGGCGCTAGGGAACGAGAATTCACACGAATCCAAAACCCGTAGCAAGCTTTAAACATAATTAAACATTCATCACATATAAAAATACCTCAGAATTAAAACTTTTAATAATATAAAGAAACTTTTTATCATATTATAATAAAATATTTATACAAATATTCAAATATACAACTTCAGTCTAAAACAACATCACATACTACCACAAAATATACTACTACTGCAACGTCTAATAAAATACAAGAAAATATGACAGTTCAAAATTTACATAAGTCAACCAGGGAAAAAAGAGTTCGGCAAAGATTACTACTATATAAGGTTTGACTATAAGGATCCTGAAAAAAATAATTGAGGGGGGATTAGACCTCACTGAGTAAATCATTATTATATATATGCATGTAATCTAAAGCACATACACACAAACATCAATAATAATATTCGTATATTTATATTTATATAAATATACATACAATTCACACAGATGCTTGAAAATATTTTTCAAGATTTATTTTACTGAAGGATTGATGCAGAACCCTAAAAGTTCGCATCCTCAAATCACATAATTTTTTTACTTGCCATCAGGCTCACTTAAATACCAAAATATTTCTCTTTTTCCAAATTGACAATGGACTAGGCCCGAGACACCAAGTCAACCGAGCTCCAGCAATCACGCTTTCAACCACAATTATCAATATAATCATTTAATCATCAATCAATATATCATAACCTAGCATCTAATGTACTATTGCGCAATAGTCCTAGTGTGACCCACTAGGTGACATGTTCTACGGCTATCCTCCAAAAAAATTTATTTCGAGATAAATAAATATTTCATATTAAATAAAGTATTAAAATTATATAAAATATGCACGGCATCCAAAATACGCAAATAATTATGGCATTCATATATATAAAACATGTATATATAATAATACGATAATAACAATAATTAAAATAAATGCAATATAATATATTAAAATTGGCGTTTATTTAAAACATGGATGCCACTGTTATATTCCTACATGCCATGCATACATATAATAATAACTCACAGGTATGCGCTCCTCTATTCTGACTCGGCTGGCCCGGTCTAGAAGGCCTAGCTCGCAGTGTAGCTAAAATAAAATAATAATAAATAATTAATTAGAAATAAATTCCTAATTTTTATACTTTAAAGATTTCTAAAGACTCGACTCGACTCGAAAATTAAGACCGACCCGATGTCACGATTTACGAAAAATCTACCAAAAATTCGGCAGTCTCCTTTATAAAACGGACATCTCTCTTCTAAAAGTAGAGCCGATCCTGCACGAAAAAACACTTCTAAATATCCACAATTCCACTTCTCGGGTTGGGCCCCCAAACTATAATTTGCGCCCAACCAAGAACCAACACTATTCACAATTAATAAAATAATATAATAATTTCTTAAATTACTAAAATATCTCATAAAAATATTTAAAATATTTATTTTCTAAATAAATGATAATATTCTATTTTTCTTTTAATAATATTTTGCTAATAAAATTCATAAATGCAATAAAATTTCATTTTACAATTAAATCAACATAAATTGTAAATAATTATTAAAATCACTTATTAATACCATAAAAATTATAAAATACTCATTTAGCTTAAAAATAACAAATAAGTTTATTTTCCATATTTATTTTTTCAAAATTAACAATTAATTGAAAATAACTATAAAAATTATTTTTTCATACCTTTATTAATAAAAAATAGTCTAAAACCAAATAATTAACAACAATTTCAATTAAAATCAAATAGTTTGCTAAATTCCAATAATTTGCCGAAATTTACTAATAATTAACTAAAAATAGTAACTAATTCATAAAAATTATTTTAATATTATTTATTATTCAAAAACGGTCCAAAATATAATAATTAACAATAATTTCAACTAAAATATAAAAATTACTCATTTATACTAATTTTTCCAAAAATTCATTTTTTTACATAAACCTTCAAAAATTCATAATAAAAATGCTATACATAATTTTAAAAAACTGTCTTCACAAAGGTTGTTCAAAATATAACAAAGAATTTATTAAAAATATAAAATTTTTCTGACCTGGGACTGTTCGTAACAGTGCCATGAACACTAATCCGAACCCAGAAAAATTCAAGATTTTCAGAAAAATAAATAAAAATCATATTTGGATAGCTCACAATCTCTACAACAATCAGTCTTAATTCAATTATCTCAAATAAAATCAAATTCAAGCTCAAATCAATGAAAAAACTCAAAATATTCAAAATCGAATTATTGATAAACGGAGTAGTTACCGGAGTCCACACTCGAAACGGTTTGAAGATTTGACAAGCCCGGAGGATGAGCTTTCAAAAGAGACCAACCTCGCCGGCTGAGGTGGCCGGAAATAGCGCCGGACGGAAAATGGTAAAAGAAGAAGAAGAAGAAGAAAGAGAGAGAAAAAAAAATGCTGCGTGTTTTTTTTTTAAAAGGTAAAAGTTTTAAAAAATAATATACTAATAAAATAACTCCAATAAAAAAAATTTTATTTCCTCTAAAATACACATATATATTTACACACTACAAAATTTTTAAAAGTGTATTAAAATACACTAAGTCAATAATTCACATAATTAAAAATAATATTCAATGCCAAAATTTAAATTAAATTTCACTAATAATCAAATATCAAAATTAATAAAATATTTATTAATACTGCAAATACCAAAATTAAATTTTATAATGTATAAAAATTCGGGTTATAACAATCTTCCCTCCTTACAAAAATTCGTCATTGAATTTTAAATATGAAACTAAAAACAAGAATTCATCGAGGAAAGAGGTAAGGGTAAGCCACCTACATCTCAGCCTCAGTCTCCCACGTATGCTCCTCCACGTTGTTGTTTCTCCACAACACTCTGACCATCGGAATCCTCTTCGAACACAACTGGCGAACTTGATAATCAACAATCGCAACTGGTTCTTCCTTGTACATCAAATCTTCATTCACATCCATGCTCTGAGGCTGCAATATGTGCGAAGGATCTAAAATATACTTCCTGAGCATAGAAATGTGGAACACTGGATGCACTTGCGACAAATTCGGAGGCAAAGCCAACTGATAGGCAACCATGCCAACTCTCTCCATAATCTCAAAAGGCCCTATGTATCTTGGTGCCAACTTTCCTTTCTTGCCAAATCTCATAACTCCTTTCATAGGTGACACCTTCAAAAATACATAGTCCCCAACCTAAAATTCCACATCTCTGCGCTTCGGATATGTATAGCTCTTCTGTTTGCTAGCTGTTGTTTCTAATCTCCTTCTGATTACAACAACTTTCTTAGACGCATCCTGGATAATTTCTGGTCCAGTTAGCTCTCTTTCTCTAATCTCATCCCAACACAAAGGGGATCTACACTTCCTTCCATACAAAGCTTCATACGGTGCCATCTCAATACTACTATGGTAGCTGTTGTTATAAGCAAACTCTACCAATTGCAGATGATCATCCCAACTGCCTCCAAGATGCATTACACACATTCTCAACATATCCTCAAGTGTCTGGATCGTCCTCTCAGATTGACCATCTATCTGAGGGTGAAAAGAAGTATTGAAATCAAGTCTAGTGCCCATTGCTTCCTGCATCTTCTGCCAAAATTGAGAGGTAAAAACAAAACCTCTATTAGAAACAATAGAAACAGGCACTCCATGAAGGCACACAATATGCTTGACGTACAATCTAGCCAATTTAGCCACAGGATAAGTAGCTTTAACTGGCAGAAAATGAGCTGATTTAGTTAGTCTGTCCACTATCACACAAATGGAATCGTATCCATTTCTTGAACGAGGCAACCCTATCACAAATTCCGTAGTGATTCTCTCCTATTTCCACTCAAGAATCAAAAGAGGCTGAAGCTTCCTAGAAGGCTTCTGATGCTCAGTTTTCACTTGCTGACAAGTTAAACGCTTAGAGATAAAATCAGCTACATCCTTCTTCATTCTATACCACCAGTAAAGATGTTTTATGTTGTGGTACATTTTAGTAGCGCTTGGATGTACACTGTAAGTTGCATAATGAGCTTCTTCTAGGATCTCTTCGCTCAAATTATCCACATCAGGAACACACAATCGTCCACTGATCCATAAAACACCTTCATCATCAAGGTTAAAATCAGTGAACTTCCCTTCATGAATCTTCTCTACAAGCTCTACCAGAACAGGATCTTGGCTCTGAGCTGCCTTGATCCTATCCCTCAACACTAATTTGATTCTGAACTGGGCTAGTAGTCCCTTTGATTTGCTTATCTTCATCATCAATCTTTGATCCACTAACTGATGCATCTTTTGGATCAAAGGTCTTCTCTCCACACTAATGTGAGCAAGACTACCCGAAGACTTTCTACTCAAGTCATCTGCTACCACATTAGCCTTGGTATAGAATATCACAGTCATAATCCTTCAGAAGTTCTAACCATCTCCTTTGCCTCAAGTTCAGATCTCTCTATTGGAAAATATACTTCAAACTCTTGTGATCAGTGTAAATCTCACAAGTTACCCCGTACAAATAATGTCTCTAGATCTTGAGAGCAAAGATCACTGCAGCCATCTCTAGGTCGTGAGTAGGATAATTCTATTCATGCTTCTTTAATTGTCTGGAAGCATAAACTACTACCCTACCATTCTGCATCAACACATAACCTAGGCTAACTCTAGAGGCATCATAATACACAGTGAACTTGTCCTCTCTATTAGGCAAAGTTAGCACTGGAGCTGTGGTCAATTTCTCCTTCAGAAGCTGAAAATTGTTCTCACAAGCTTCTGACCACACAAACTTCACATTCTTCTGAGTTAGGCGGGTCATAGGTGCTGCAATTCTTGAGAAGTCCTGAACAAATTGCCTATAGTACCCAGTCAAACCCAAGAAACTTCAAATCTCAGTGACTGTTGTCGGTTTAGGCCACTCAGATACTGCCTCAATCTTTTGTGGATCAACCTGAATACCCTCCTTAGACACTACATGTCTAAGGAATGCTGCGATCTCCAACCAGAAATCACACTTTGAGAATTTAGCATAAAGCTTATGTTCTCTCAGTGTTTGTAGTACTGTCCTCAAGTGATATACATGTTCTTCCATACTCTTCGAATACACCAGTATATCATCAGTGAACACCACTACAAACTGATCCATAAATGGTCTGAACAGTCTGTTCATTAGATCTATGAAAGCAGCCGGTGCATTAGTTAACCTGAAGGAGATCACCAGAAACTCATAGTGGCCATATCTAGTATGGAATATCATTTTAGGAATGTCGACTTCACTGATCCGTAACTGATGATAACCCGACCTCAAGTCAATCTTGGAGAAGAATTGTGCACCTTGAAGCTGATCGAATAAATCATCTATCCTCGGAAGAGGATATTTGTTCTTAATTATCACCTTATTTAGCTCTCTGTAATCAATGCACAGTCTAAGTGTACCATCCTTCTTCTTCATAAACATGATTGGTACACCCTAAGGAGAAACACTAGGTTTAATGAAACCAGCAAATCTTGCAACTGCTCATTTAACTCTTTCAACTCTGCACAAGCCATCCTATAAGGCGGCATAGAGATAGGAGCTGTGTCTGGAACCACATCAATGCAGAATTCGATCTCCTTGTGAGGTGGTAAACCTGGCAACTCATCAGGAAAGACATCTAAAAACTCACATACTACTGGAACATCTGAGATGGATGTCTTCTCCACTGTAGTATCCCTGACTAATGCCAAGTATCCCTGACATCCTTTTCTCAACATCTTCCTAGCCGTGATGGCGGAGATAAGATTCTGAGGTGCATAACTCTTATCACCCACAAACTTAAATTCTTCATCATTCAGAATTTTGAAAATCACCTCTTTACTCCGATAATCAACAGTGGCATAGCGCTAAGATAACCAATCCATCCCAAGGATCACATCAAAATCCATCACATTCAGCAACACCAAGTCCACTGACAACTCTCTTCCCTCTACTAAGACCGGACACCCAAGAAGCACAACATCGGTGTCCAATGAGTCACTTAGAGATGTGGTAACCGACAACTTACCAACATGACTTAGACGCAAAAACAGGGGACACAAAGAATGGGTAGCACCCGGATCAAGCAAGACTCTAGCGTCAAAGAAACTTACCGGGAGTGTACCTACAACAACGGCATTGGATGCCTGAGCATCCTGCTGAGTAAAAGTGAAGACTCTGGCTTGTCCTCTACCTCCCTGCTGATTGGTGAAAGCCTGACCAAAGCCTCTCGTGCTACCTCTGCCTCGCCCTTGCTGGGCCACAAGCTGTGAGGTACTCTGATACTGAGCTGGTGGCGGCTGATAGAGTTGGTGCTGCACTAGCAGTTGAATACTGTGAAAACTGCTGTTGATAACTAGAATAAGGGCACGCTCTAGTAAAATGTCCCATCTATCCGCATCGAAAACATCCCCCCTGAGCCATATAACACTGTCTCTGATGGACTCTCTCGCACATCTGGCAAGCACTGGCTGCAGATCCTGTGCTGCCATAACTAGAACTCTGGCCGCTACTACTACTGGTAGCACCATAACCAAATCTAACTGGTCTGCGAGCTCCACTGCAACCATGCCTGCTACTTCTGTGAGCTCTCTGCTGAGGTCTCTGTCCCTGCTAAGTAAATCCTCTCTATTGACTACTAAAGCCAATATGAAATGTAGAGTACAGAGTGCTCTAAAATCCTCTTGCCTGAACACCTCCTAACTGATAATAATCAGGTATAGCTCCTTGCCTGATCAATCTAAGCTCTATCTCCTTGGCCAACTCTATCACAGACTCAAGAGTCAGGCCTGTAGTCAGCATCCCTGTGAACGCATAATCCAAACCAGTAATATAGGTGGTGACTGCGAAATACTGGTCTCTCATCAAGTCCTTAGCATACAAACCAAGTCTGAGAAACTCTCTGGTGTACTCCTCTACTGACCTATCACCTTTGAAAATGTTCATTAGTCAAAGTCTGTAACTATTACGCAAAGGCTTTGGGCAAAAGCATGTCATGAATCTCTCTCTGAACTGAGCCCAGGTAAACGTCAACATATGGGGCTGGATGACCTGAACTAACCAATCCAGTGCTGATCCCTCAACTGATAACTCAACAATCAGTATCTTCTGATAGTCTGTATGTGCAATCCGAGTCCTCGACTTGATCGCATGAAGGAAATCCAACGGATCTAATGTCCCATCAAAAGATATCTTGCGACCCTGGCATAAAACAATGCTGCCTTTGGGTCTGACATACCCTGCTGAAGTGGAGACTGCATAGCTAGTATGGCCTGGGGCACAACTGCTGCACCCTGCTGAAGTCCAGGTGCAAAGGCAGCTTTGATAAACTCCTAGTCTGCAAGTTCCTCATCCTGTAACTCTTTCTGCCTATGGCGACTTGCCGCTCTTTCACATCTACCTCTACCTCTACCCCTTCGCCTAACTGGTGGCTTAGGGTCTTGAGCCTCATCGACTCACCATCATCGGCCTCATTGATCGGTGGAGCAACTCGTGCTCGCCTCATTCTGAAAAGATAAAAACAAGCAAAAACTCAGACAACAACAAACACCCTAACGGTTATGCAGAAAACTAAAAGCAATGAAGACTTTTCAAAGACATAATTGAACCTAATTGCTGCAATAGTTTCAAAGAAAACTCAACTCTAGCAACCTAGGTCCACAATACTAAACCTAGGCTCCGATACAAACTTTGTCACGACCTAAACCCGGGAGTCATGACCGGCGCTAGGGAACGGAAATTCACATGAATCCAGAACCTGTAGCAAGCCTTAAAAATACCTCAGAATTAAAACTTTTAATAATATAATGAAAACTCCATATCATATAATAATAAAATATTTATACAAATATTCAAATACACAACTTCAGTCTAAAACAATATTACATACTACACAAGATATACTACTACTGCAACGTCTAATAAAATACAAGAAAAAATGGCAGTTCAAAATTTACATAAGTCAGCCAGGG
This sequence comes from Mallotus repandus, assembly GCA_949671775.1. Classification (NCBI taxonomy): domain Eukaryota; kingdom Viridiplantae; phylum Streptophyta; class Magnoliopsida; order Malpighiales; family Euphorbiaceae; genus Mallotus; species Mallotus repandus. The sequence goes on along the minus strand of CATIWM010013840.1, from coordinate 557 downwards.
AAGAAAGAGTCCGACAAAGAGAACTACTATACAAGGTCTGACTATAAGGATCCTGAAAAAAATAATTGAGGGGGGTCAGACCTCACTGAGTGAATCATTATTATACATATGCATGTAACCTAATGCACGCACACACAAGCATCAATAATAATATTCATACATTTATATTTATATAAATATACATACAATCCACACAGATGCTTGAAAATATTTTTCAAGATTCATTTTGTTGGAGGATTGGAGCAGAACCCTAAAAATTCCGCAACCTCAATCTCTGAACCTTCCTATCCAACAGGCTCACTTAAATACCAAAATATTTCTCTTTTCCAAATTGATAGTGGACTGGCCCCGAGATACTAAGTCAACCGAGCTCCCGCAGTCTCACTGCCGGCATGACTGACCCCGAGACACTAAGTCAACCGAGCTCCAGTAGTCACGCTCTTAATTATAATTCTCAATATAATAATTTAATCATCAATCAATGAATTATTTCCTGGCATCTAACGTACTATTGCGCAACAGTCCTAATGTGACCCACTAGGTGGCACGTTCTACGG
>CATIWM010013821.1:0-12555 GCA_949671775.1 Mallotus repandus | reverse complement strand
TTGTCTTCATCTTTTTTTTCTCAACATTTTTTTTGCTAAACATTTTTTTAAGGTAATGTTTTTATCTTTTTTTTCAACATTTTTTTTTCTGCTGTCGTTGTCTTTTTTCTCAACTTTTTTTACTCAATATTTTTTTCTATTTTTAAGATAATGTCTTCATTTTTTCTCAAATTTTTTTTTCTCTTAAGACTTTTTTTTAAACTAAATATTTTCAATTGTTATAAAAATAAGCAATATATATCTTCAATTGTTGTAACAACAAGAAATAAATAAAATTTTCCCTTAAGGATTTTATTTTTTTTTACTTTGATTTGTTTATTAAAATGTCTAATTTTTTTTTTAAAATTATTTGATACTTATTGATCATCAATTGTAACATATTTATGATCCTTATGATATATTTGTAACTTCAACAAAAAAAATAAAATAAAAAGCAACAAAATGTTTTTACTTTTATTAGTATTAATAAAAAAAATTAAGGTCATAAATAAATTGTTTACTTTTATTAGTATTAAGAATAAAAATAATAATTTTTTGTTGTTTTCTTAATGTTACTTTTTTGTTTTTAAAGAAAAACAACAAAAATTAACAAACGAAACAACAAAAAATAACTAAAAACAATAACTGAAACAACAAAATAATAAAAATCAACAAAATTTTACAATTGTTGATTTTTTTTGTTTTCAATTATTTTTTTATTATTAATGATAAAATTAAGGGCATAAATTTACTTTTACTTTTATTTGTATTAATGATAAAAATAATAATTTTTTTGATATATTTCAACAAAAATAACAAAAATAAATAAAAAATTGCAGTTGTTGATTTGTAACTGTTTTTTTTTTCAATTTTTCATTATTAATAATAAAATTAAGACTATAAATAGATTTTTTACTTTTATCAATATTAATAGTAAAAAAAATAATTTATTTGATATATTATTATTAATATGTTATTATTAATTAATTTATGTAATGTATCAAAAAAATTATTATTTTAGTGAAAAAATTAATTGAAAATAAAATAATTAATTTTAAAGATTCGAGAAAAAATTGAGCTAATTAAACTAAAAATTAAATTTATTATGAATAAAAAAATTAAATAAATACATACAATCAATTTTCAATTAAAAGATGATTTCAAAAATAGTAAATAGATAACAAAAAAAATTACAGAAAAAATTAAAAACCTTAAAAAAAGTTAAAAATGTAAAAAAGGTGAAAAACGCCGAAATTTCAAATTGAAAAAAGGGAAGACCAAAAGTGAAAAACAAAAAGAAGACAAGCTATATTTGAAAACACGGAATCAAACTAGACCCATTTGTGATATTAACTCAAAAAAGAAACAGAAGATTACACTAAACATGCACTTTACCAATGGCCCAGAAAGGGCCCATGTTCCAGAAAAGGCCCATTAATTTTAGTTGTGCCCGGCCCAGTAAACCCCAAAAAAATTATAAAAATCCTTAGGCGGGCTCATTTCCCGCCTCTTAGAAAAAGCTTCACAGACACGCTTCTCACATTTCTTCATCATCTTCTTCTTCGTCTTCACTTCAGTATTTACTCTATTTTCTCTTCCTCTAATGGCTTCTTCATCAATAGAATCAGACCTAATTTCGATGCTCGAATCTTCAACTTCGACGCCAATTTTCCCTCTATTTACAAAGCACCTAATCCCTTTCACCGATCTCACAAATCCTAAGAAAAAACCCCAATCCCAAACTCAAATTCAAACCCTAACTCGATCACTAGCCAAACAGTTCCTTCCCTTCCTTAATCGCTCGCTTGCAATCATACCGAAACGCCTCTCCGATCTCTCTAAATCTAAGGAAGCCTCAGAGCATTTTGCTCTTGAACTGTTTGATGCTTTTAGACTCTGTTTGGATTGTTTGGAGTTAGTTGCTTCGCAGCTTTCGTGTAAGCCGTATACTGTGAGTATACAGAGAGCGAGGTTGGTTTATTGTTTGGAACAATGGGGGTTTTATAAGGAAGCTGAAAATGAGGGGTTTAGGGTTTTGGAGAAAATTAAGGGTTTGGATTTTGGAGAAAAGAAGCAGAAGAAAAAGACGATGGAGAAGGAGAAGTTTTCGCCTGTTGTGGTGGAGAATGTGGATTTAGAATTTGCGAAGTTGGTTGCTGAATTGGTTGTGGCAATTGTGAAGTGTGTGGCTTTAAGGCAGAGTAAAGTTTGTGAGGATTATAGAAGGGTCATTGGGTTAGTTGAGGAGGTTATGCCTTGGTTCAGGTGTGTGGAGTTCTATCTCAGAACAAAAGAAAAATGGAATAAATTTTTTGCATTTTATAATTTTTTTGATACTGGAACTAATAAAATAACTAAAACAAAAATGAAAGCAATTTCATTTGAGTTCATTAATGGGAATTGTGGGAACAAAAAAGTAGTAAGAGTTTAGATTCTTGAAAATTTTCATAATTTCAATCTTAAAAGAACTGAAAATAACAATTAATGAAATAACCAATATTTGATTTTCTCGCTTCTGGGTATCTGTTTATTTCAAAGGAAATTAAAGGCAGCAAGAAAACCCTTTTGAAGTAAAGCTTTATGAATGTGTGGGATGATATATGTTTGGTAAAGTTTAATGAGTGCACTATAGAAAGCCAAGTTCTATTACAAATGTTAATCAAAAAGTATGAGGCATTGCTTTAAAGAAAAAGAAATTGTTGGAAGAACAAAAATTTATCTTTGCTTAGTTTTGGATCTTATTTTACTTTTCCCTTTGCTGAACAGAGTTTTAGTACTGTCACTAGTACTTAGTAATTTTTTTTTAAGAAGTTCTAATGTTTCTGAAACAAATTTTGCTTTTACGTTTAGATTGTGTTATGCTTGGTCAGTTTGCATCAGAACCATGGTATAGATTGGATTAAGTTACATCTCAATAGATGATTCTTAAATCAGATGGATGATTTTACTAATTGCGTAGGAATATGTTAGATGGTAGTTTGGACTTCTATTATTAAGATTATTAATGATATATACCTGCAAATGAATATTTCAGTGTGTTAGATGCCAATACATATGAGAAGCTGCATCGAGTCCTTGTGACGTACTTAAGCAAATGCACTCTGTTTTTGGTTGGAGAGCTAATTAACTTTGATGGAGACACAGTGCGTTCGTTCTGTGTGATATCAATGGATGAGTACAAAAAGTCATCCTTGAATGATCAAATTTACAAGGTATTTTCTAGTTTTTAGTCCAATTAAATGTCAGTGAATCTTCGTCTATTTTTCTAATTGGTACTTTGTTTGCAGTTTGCCCGGCGGATCTGTTCCTCTCTGCTCTTGCATCAGGATGGCAGGCCTCCATTCGTTATTGACATTTTGAAAAGTATTTTGGACTCACTGGCCAGTATGAGCAAGGTAAGCCAGCAGATTTTTATCAAATGAAGGCCCTAACTGTTGACTTCTGCTTCCTCTTTGCTTGTGAAAATGTTAGCTATATGATGATTCCCTGTTACAATGGTTTCCACAGAATGTGTTTCCTTTTTAACTACACATTGTAAGAGAAAGTACATGACAATCAAAAGTTGAAATTGATTATTTACTCTGTAGGATCCTGTTCTAGCTGTACAATGGATTTTTTACTTTGTGCTTTCTGCAAACCAGAACTTGGAATGCTATGAGTTAGAGACTGCAATTTTAAAAATTCTAGGGGAAAACCATTGCATAGTTATTTTAGGACAGAGAGAATAAAAAAGCAACTGCTTTTGAATAATTTTATATTGAGGATGCTTTGCATCCCTTACTCCTTTAGTTGTAGGGGCTGCTGCTTTTTTTCTTGTCTATTATATATTGTTCTTAGGATAAGCAGATAGAATTAAGAAGTGGAGCTAATGAATGAAATATGTACCCTTGACCAAGATTATTTTATTTGGCTCTTTCTGGTCCTTTTCCCCTGTTATCACTCGTACAAGGGCCCCATATTCTCTTATCAGAAGAGATATAGCAGGAAAAGCAGCAAGTTCCCACTTCAGTTTTGTTTTGTATTTCTGGTTACTTTTGCTTCATAATTATTTCGAAGATTGTTACACTTTATTTGTCCTCCTTGAACCAAAAACATTTCTGACCTAATTACCATTTTTGAGAATTTTCTGCAGTTGAAATATATGTCACAAAGAGCTTATTGCTTTAGAACTCTTGTGCAAGGCTTTTGTGGGGATAACTGATGGGCATTTTTCTCTTTAGAGTTAGATGTTTAGGCAATACCTTTCTATGAATCAGCCTGGAGGCAAATCATCTCCTTTGTAGCACTGACAAAATTCTTTTGGCAGGTTGAAGACGAAAAATGGGGAATAGAATTTGTCGAACTTGTCTCTTACTGTGCTCATAAATGTCGAATGGCAAGTACAAATTTTTGTAGTACTGTTGAAGCACATGTAAATAACATAGCTAATGTTTTCTGTCAGGTATCATGTTTAGTTCATTTGCTTATGTTTTTTATACCTCTTTATTTGCTATACAATTGTACAGTTATCTGGATGAAGATGCCTCTGAGTACATCTGTATTTTACTTTTAATTATTTTCTTTTGCAGAGTATGGAACCAATGAATGTGATTCTGAGGCTTTATGCCATTGGATTGACCTTTATTGATTGTGTTGCTAAGTCCAGAATTGATGATGTTATGTCCTCCAAAAGCCCAAAGGATGAGTCTGCATTTAGTAGTTTGCTTAGACATGGAGCTACACTTTCAAATTTATCGCCCCTCCTTGGTTCACTTCAAGGTTGCTTCTATGTTGGACAGAAGGAGAACTGTGTGTCATGTGGGGTTGAATTCAAGAATTCTGACAGTATATTATATTCACAATCAGATTCCAATCATGGAATATCGTTGGCTTGCACACAGAAGGATAGAAAGGTTTATTTACTGTGCTTCTTAAATGCATTGAAGTTCTTGTGTCAGCCCCTTGCTGAACTAGTGAATTCAGAGAGAAAACAAATTCTTACCAGATATGATGTTGTTTCGATTTCTCCTTCTCTCTCTAACATCCAAGAAGCATTTGATCAGTTTTTTGATGTTTTTCTCTATTTTCACAGGTAAACTGACCATAGCATTTGATGCCTTCCTTGTTTTCTTGTTGTTTGTGGAACTTTGGCTGCTTATCTAGCAATTGTATCCTAATATTATGATTTTTTCTGGAAGACTTTTTTGCTATTTAATGGCATGAAAAGAAAGGTTGTATTTGTTGTGTTTAAATTAGTGTTAGTTTTTTATTTCTTGATTGGAGTACTGTTTCTTGTGCATGTTCATTCAATTGTGCCACTGAGCCATGCACATGGCAATTATTAGAGTTGTGTGAGCGTAAGTATTAAGTAAGATTTAGAACTACATACAGTGCTCAATTCTATTTGGTTGTAGGATATATCTTTCTTTTTTCCAAAAAAAAAAGTCACTTTTATATGTTTTCTTTTGCAAATGTTATACTTTAACATGTGAATTCTAGAAAGTTAAATTCAGATGTATAACATGCAACCTATGAGCTTAGTTGTTGCTAGCATATATAAGTTTGATGCTGGAATTTTGATGCTAATCACTAGTCACCAATACCACTGAGCATTTCTTCACATTTTCCTGTTTAAGTTTGCAGTACAGCATCTGAAAGAAGGGGAGATGAATTTGATGAAAACAACTCCATACTTAGCATTTCTGTTGCTTTCTTTACTCTCTCCATCCAGACCAATATAAAATTGCAGGTTGCTGTTATTTTTCTCTAATATTGAAGATTCTAAAGTCTGCTTGATCGAGTGTGCTTCGAATTTTAATTATACCTGATTGGTTTGCACTTCTTATTTCAGAAGAGTGTGCATCTAATGAAGCACATCATTGCCAGCGAATGGATCCAACCCCATGGGCTGAAATATTTATTTTCCTCTCTTTACAATCTCGGTGTACATTTATACAGAAATAAGCAACTAAAAGAGGTAACTTATTAAAAGAAAGCAATATAAATGTGTGGTTTATAACTTGGAAATCATGTGATGTTAAAGCTATTCCTTCCTGTTTCATGATTTTTTTTCTAGGTCATAATATTATTTGTTAAGAAAAACATTTAAGATAGAAAATGTGATCATATTAGCCTTCAAATGTTGCCATTATACATTGGTGCCATAAAAAATGGACTTACCGTGCCTCTTTTGTTGCATTTTGCTTTCATCGCCCTACTTTGCTGCTGCTCATGCTGATAAAAATAGAGGATCAAATACTGGATTTTGATTGATTTAATTTGAAAGTGCAGATAAAATTCTCTGGATGTCTTCTTTTTCCACTTATTGGACTGGGAATAATGATGAATAGTCAAATAGATTAAATATTGCAGTTTAGATGGCAGTTCTATGGGTGATTATAGTGAAGATGTTATCCAAAGGCATACTTTTAACATAGGATGATGAAAATTTGGATTGATGGAGGGATGGGATCTTGTTTCATTTCTATGCATTTTAATTTCTATTCCTTTGACTTCACCTTGAAAAGATGTGTTATTTATTGTTTAATGATTTTGTATTCAATGCCTTGGTTTTGTTTATTTATCTTTTTCAGGCTTCAAAGGCATTAAAATTATCTTGCAGAGCATCCTGGGCTTGTGCTGTTCTTCTTCCTCAAGTGCACATGAACAAGTCCAATGGGTTAAGTAGTGATCTTTCAGAAGATGTTTTTCTAAATTTCATAACAGAGGCATCTACACGGCATGCTTTTCTTCTGGACATTGTCTATCAATGTGGCAATCTTAAAATAAAGAAGATAATTATAAATGGTCTTGAAAATTGGTCTGTTGCTGAAGGATTATTTAAAAGGTTGCCAGGTCCTATGCCTTTGGTGAAGCAATGGGTGAAGGTAGTACTTGAATACCTTCAAATGTCTCCAATATATTTTCCTTGTTTTGGCAGTCTGATTATGATTCAATTTTCAGATAGAATGCAAACGTAGTAAGAATTTGGATGTGGATGATAAAGCTTCAAGCTTATATCATTTGTTGTCATCTTCAGATAAATTGTCAAAGAGATCAATTGGCAAAATTTTACGGCAGGTTTGACCCTTTGTGATGCATTGTTCTTTATGAATTTGTTGTTTTGGTCTTCATTTTCTTTAAGGTATGCACTGTTCCTCTATACTTCTGAATTTGGCTTTTGCTTTTCCTTGTCTTCTTCCAATTTCCTTTTGGAATTTATATAGGAGCTTCTTGCATATGAAGAAATGGAGACTATGTACCCAGAATTGTGCCATAGAATGCAACTTGAAGTAATTGGCATTCTTTTGCAAGATATGCATGTCATGCAAGATAGTTGTTTAGATAAATCAAGACTTTTACTAAGAAAAGCACGGGTATTGAGGGCCTCTGGCGTTGAAGATTTGGGGGATTGCATAAAGTCTTTGACAGATTTAATATCTCTAATTGTGAGTAATTCATTCCTACTCCCATGTTTTTTTTTTATCCCATCCTTTGCTTATTGTTGAACATCTGGTAGAAATGCTTTGCTCCACACAGAGTTGGATTTGTAACTTACTTGAGATAGCCACTGAAACAGAATGGTGCAAATTGCAGTGGCGGAATTCAAATGTCTCATCAATTAGCTGTGGTGCTTTGCCTACGTGCTTTGTGCGTCCAGGAAGCTGAGCCAAATTCAAAGGTGTTGACTATAGAGGCTTGTCTATGGATTACTATTTAGGGTCTATGTGCATAGTTAATATGCCGAGTGAGAATGAATACAAAGCTTTATATTGTTCGTAAACTTTTTTTTTTTAATTTCTTTCTGCAAGCAGCAAGTCCTTCAAGATATCAAAGCTGCAACAAAAATATGGATGAGCATTCCAATTTCAGATGATGGAAGTATATTATCTGAGAGTGGACTGACATTGCTGTATAATATAGTTGATTTATTAGCATTGAAGGTACATTTATGATCTCATTATTAGATCATGGTTATCAGCACTGACATCTTTTAAGGTTAATCTCCTTTTTTTGCTTTATCTGTTCAGGGTTCCATGGAATTTCACCAAGATGTATATAAGCTGATGACTAGTGTATATAAACAAAAAAATGTACCATTGGAGAAGTTCTTGTCCGTCTTGTGGGAAAGTAGAAGGCTTAGTCATGCTCTCTGTGTTTCACTTGTACATGATGAGTTGCTGACCAATTTATCAAAGGATTACTGTGAACAATTCAAGTCCACTGATTTTTGGATGCATTGTCTAAAGGGGTCTCCACCTTCACTAATTGGATTTCGGCAACACTTTTCACATTTATTTGCAAGTGTACCGTGCATCTCTTGTAACCATGAGACTCCATCTTGGTCAGATATCACAGTTGATGATATTAAACAGGCTGCCTTTGAACTCATTTCAGCGGTAACATCTTTGAATACTTCCATGAGCCTACCATGGTTCTTTCGTTTGTCATTATTTTTAATAATTTTTTTCTGTTGCTCTTTTTGTAGGTTCCTGTTACCAGTTATTCTGTTTTCTTGGCTGGATGCCTTTACTATGATTTGTGTGAAAGACTCGTTGCTAGTGGACGTTTATTTGAGGTACCATGCTCATGTTTACTATCACATTTGCTAGAATTTGAAATTTTTTGAAGGAAAAAAAAAAAAAGAGACAATGATGTTTTGATCTATATGGCTATAATATTCACTGTATTTGGACAATTTGCACTACCTTCATTTGTTCCTGTATATATTGATGATTAACCATTGGCTGTCAACTTAGTATATTTTCATGTAATATGAGTGTACAGAGATGGCTTGGATGTTAGTTTTAGGGAGGATGTGAAGAAGAAAGAAATTGCTGAAACACAACTTCATTGAATAGATTTTTGAGTAAAGGAGTTTCAATACAATTCAACTTCACTTGAAAGACCAATGAATGTGCTATATATATAGCACTACAACTTATAAATGTTGCACTAAATTAGGACTGCTACTAAAAGACACTAACATGTGCTTCACTAAAAATTCTCAACAAATTGATAAGCACTAGTTCATACTCTAAAATTCTGGAAACATAACAGAAAAATGGTGACCATATTAGTCCATTGTTGAAATTATATTACAACAGCGATTTATGCATTTTTATCTTCCCTTTTTTTACTGTCATGTGACATGTTAGTAGGTATCGTGTATAACACATATGGGAAACTCTTTCGGCATAATTTTAGTCTATATATGTGTCTTCCTGCTGGTTATGGGTCTTCAGATTTCAACTTAATTTTTCCCTTCTTTACAGGCTCTTTGTTATGCAAAAGAAGCTCATCAATTGCGCACTAAACTCTTCCAAGAGAAATTTACATATTCCATTGAGCAGCAAACTGAAAAGCATACTGAAATTGGTGGTCATACTCAAAAGCTTATTAATGGTCTTTGCAATCTACAAGTGAAGAAATCAATTGCTTGTCAGTTTTGGCATTCTGACAGCAAGCTGTCAGATGAGGAAGTCTCTTATCTTAGTCCATGGAAAGTACTTCAATGTTACCTTGAAAGCACTCTGCAGGTTGTGTAATCTTTGATTTGTAAACATCTGATCTTGAAATTTCATTCATATCTTCTCAATTCTATGAAACTTATGAAATTTCTTTGTTATTTCTCATGCAAATGCAGGTTGGAATTATTCATGAAATAATTGGAAATGCAGATGAGGCTGAAATGTTTCTGTTGTGGGGAAAAGGCATCTCTTGCCAACAAAGCTTGCCGCTGTTTGTAGTTGCCTTCTCTTCTGTTTTAGGTATAAAATCAACTTAGGTGCTGTTTTCTGCTGTCAACGACCATAATCTTTTCATTCCTGCTTAGAGTTGCATGATAATTAGCCCACTCTTATTCATCCGCAGGAAAACTATATCGAAAAAAAAGGTCTTGGCATTTATCAGAAAAGGAACTTCAAAGTGCCAAACAGACTTTGGAGAGTAGCAGCTCTTATTTTTCTTGCTTAAAATGCAGATTGATACTTGAAGTCACTATTGATCAGCAACTTGCTGATTTATCCCGAAATTGTTATTTTTATGCTAATGGGAATGCTTCAGTGCAGACATTATCTCGTGCTGAAAGTTTATATAAATCATGTCTCGAAAAATTGAATCTCTCTGAGTGGAAGAACACTATTAGTTGTCCTGATGAGGTTGAAGATGCAACAAGAAATGAATTTGCTAATTCTGACACAACTCATCTAGATGTTATGAATTTTATTTCCACAATCTCAGGACCAAATGCAAAGGCGAAAGGCAGAAAGAGTAGACAGACTAAGCCTCGTGTGAGATCTTCATTAAAAGAGCAGTCATCTATAACTGAGCATAATACAAGACTAACTCGTTCTAGATATCGCTCTTCTCAAATTCAAAATGTGAACAGTTCAGAAGAGGTGCAGCATGACCTTTCTAAACATCCAAATGGCAACAGTGCATGTGATTTATCCAATGCTAACAGCCGAAGGAAGTCATTGTCAGAAATGAAAAGCAGCAATGTTGATTGTGGATGTGAAGTTTCTTGCATTTGCAACAAAATGAAGTGCTGGTTTTGTCTTTCTGTGGAAGTTAAAGAGTCTGGACTATTGATGAATTTTATAAATATGAAATGGGAGCTTGTTCGAAGGCGGCTCGCTCTCAGAATATTAAGTGGCAGAGGTATTGCTGCCATTGCATATTATGATTTATTTTTCATGATATGCTTCATCCTATTCTTGCACATCTTTTGTTTGGCTAAGTTGGCTCACAAGGGGTAATTCATGCATTAGTACACTTAATTGTTTTCTAAATTATCTTATTTTTACTCCTTGTTAGGTCCTTATGTGCTGTGTATTCTGTACTACACAGTACAAATAATTAGACATAGCTGAAAACCGAAGATTAATATTCATTGTGGGTCATAAGGGGTATGAAGATTTTAATATCTTAAATGAGAATACAAATTAACCAGTGCTTTGTGTATGCATTTGCACCTTATTCTCTTCCATTCTTTCTCCTTTTGATAATATATTGGTCTTGTTTTCAGGAAAATCCCTCAAAGTTCATGGTGAAATTCATGAAGCACATGAAATTATTCTGCAAAGTATCTCTGTTTTAATCAGCAGAAACCCGTTTGCTCAATCTCATTCTTTTGCTTCACATTCCTTTTTGCTTGACTTGGTTGGGAGGGAGTTCTCTGGGGATGTATTTGCTGTTGAACGTGCAGCTTTACTTTATGACATATGTTGGTTTTCTTTGAAGAGTTACCATTCAAAAGAAAACAGGTAATATGCATTAATCACATATGCACACCTTGTGATTGTCTGTTTGTTTGTCAACGACTGCAAAGCTTGTGTTGACTATACATATCAACGTCTCCTCATCTTTTGCATTTAGGCTCACATTGTAAGCTAATTTGCCTACAAATGAGCAATGGTGAAATAGTTATTTTGTAAAATTGACTTTTCCTTTTTCATCATTTGTTCAGCAACAGGACTGTATGCTGTGGTTTACCCCATGTTCAATTACAAAAAGTAGCATCTTGGTTGATGATAGCCTTTATACTGTGCCGCGAAGTTCCTAAACTTTTTCAGAAGGTTAAACTTGTGTTGCTTTCCCTTGGCATAATTGACTCTCGCTATTCCTTATTTTCATTATTTTGGTAGTGGTCTTATACAAATCCTGACTTTTATGCTGGTGGCAACTTGTTTTCTTCATCTTTCCTTCCATTCCTCTATTTGTTTGACCTTTACTTCTTTGTAGTGGCTTGACAGTGACCTCATTAGTGGTGCACATGCTGAATATGTAATGTGATTTGAATTTATGCATAGGCTAATACCTCTATTTTTTTGGCAATTCACTCCACAGCTTGACTCCTGATACTTATGCAGATGGATTGGTTGGTTTGACCCGAGAATAAATTAAACTGAATGAATTAAAAATAGTTTAAGAATTCTCTATGTGGAACTCTAATGAAGTTGGTAAAAAAAAATGCATCAACTGTAATTAAAATTCTTTTGCTTGGACTTGTTGGGCTAGGCTGTGTTGTTCATATCAATAAAGGCTAATAAAGCCTGCATTTGAAAATTAAGTTAATTTAGAGGGGGGATTTTTTGCTTTTGGTTTTACAGTTGAATTTATTCTATTGTACGACCTACTGAGATCTTAATGCATTATTGCTACTTGAAGTTCAATTTTACTATTCTCAGCTTTTCCTTAGACATATTTGGTGTATGCTCTTTCACAAGTGTCTGCTCTTTTACTAGAAAAATTTCAATCCTTGAGACTTCAAAATTTCAGTCAGTCTTTGCATAAATAAAATTAAGGTTCAAAAGTTCTGTCAGAATTTGAAAATTAGGAAAGATGGAATTTAAATATTTGCAGTTTCGTAGAAAATTCTGTTAATTTTAGCCTAATCTTAAACTCTAGGTTGAAGTTTAACTAGTTAAATATCATATGTAATATAAAAAAAAATAACAAGAATGAAAAAAATTTAACTATGGAATTGTGGATTTAGTTTCTTAAACAATAAAGAATAATGAACTTTAAATTCTTGAGGCATGAAAAGCTGATGATTTACAGCCCCCCCCCCCCCCCCCCCCCCCCCCCCCCCCC
>CATIWM010013805.1:0-18803 GCA_949671775.1 Mallotus repandus | reverse complement strand
GAAGAAGAAGAAGAAGAAGAAGAAGAAGAAGAAGAAGAAGAAGAAGAAGAAGAAGAAGAAGAAGAAAGAAGAAGAAGAAAAGTCAAAAAGTCAGAAAGTAAAATGAATGAACAGTAATATGTGTATATATAGATGAAGTTGGCACTGCAGAGGGAAGGAAGATCGGATGTTTAAGCAAAATATCCATTTTAGTCCATAAATTTGTCTTCTTCTCCATTAATAAATTTTTCTTCTTCTCCATTAACCACCTAAACAACCTCCGATCGGCATGAAATTTTAACAATAACTACTTCTCAATGTCCTCTACACACTGTTGTGTCCATTTCTATAGAGGAGTTATTGAAAATTTTAGAATTTACTCTAAAAATTATGTCCACTTATTATTCATCAGACCTCTTCATTCCTCACTGGTTAGCTAAAACTGTCATTGGATGTTTTTTCCTCATCAGCTTAGGAGTCTATAGACACCAACCTCACATCTGATCTCATTAGTTTAAATTTTCTACGAATTTTACAGTAACTTTCCATTAAATTTCTAATTATTTAATTCTATGATTGTTTTGGTGTGTTTGAGGATATAAGTGTGTTCTATAAATCGTGATGAACACATTGGTATATTTGGTTTTGTCGGGTGACGCATTTCCGGTGAGAACTACGACGGGACCCTCCCGTAGACACAGTGAAATTAGGACCAATCCAAAAAATCTGTGAAATTATTTTTATAAAATATAATAAATTGTGGTGATCAATTTTTGTAGCTAGAGTTTAGTCTAATTCCTTACACATTTTGAGAAATAATTTCTAGAATGGCTGCGGCAGAAATTATTTTATTTCCGTTTAAATTAGTTTTACTAGTCAAAAATATTCCTTTTAGCCTCAAACGAATGTTTTAGAGCATTCGTAAGTCAATTTCAATTATTCCTTCATTTTAGTAATTTTTCTAGAATTTAGGTGTTAGTATAACTGGTATAACCTAGAGGCCAATCGCATGTTTTGACATTGTAAATAATTCCAAATGGCAATAAATAATATTCTATTATTTAAAATATTTATTTACTTGAATATTCATCCATTAGCACAATGCTAAATAAATTTATTATCAAGAGTTGATAATATGAGTGACAAATTTATTTAGTACGTATGTTATAAAATTGTTACTAGTCGATAAATTAATATTTGGGTAATATTAATTTGACTATCACCTCTATCTATTTTCCTTGATTAGTATGTGATACTAATAGTGGGAGGTAGTAAGTCTCATACTACTTGATATGAGATATCAAAATAGACATGTGGATACTCATGTGATGGGTGGATCGAACATGATGTTAGATTTGTGATTGTGTGGATATTCACTTATAGTCAACAATCATAATCTAGGTCATAATGGTACATATAGTCCTTTGACCTAAGGTGACACAGTCATCCACATTTAAGTAACCAGAGTTTTTTACTGCTTACATACTTGTGATAATCATACATGGGTATATGGTATGTGATGGCTCTAGTTGGTTAAGTGTAGGGATGAGTGTTCAACCAAGATAGAAGTCATTGCCTAGAGTGAACCGGGATAAGATCATATGCTATCTAAGTTCTTTCTTGATAAATAAGTTCCTAGTCAGGACAAACATGACATGGACTAAAAGAGTTTTAATGTTGGTTATGTTTTATCAAAGAATTAGAACTTGAGATGAGGTCATATGATTTAACTATTCGAGTTTGACTAAACCATGACTCCAGGCTATATCAGGATCTTTTAATGAAGGGATTTTAGGGCATGGTAATTATAACCAAAGGGTTCGTCTGAGTCAATACATGCATTCATTTCTAATTGGGTAGTTGTGACATTGATGCTAGGGGTCACTCACAACTTATGAGAACTAAATGTGCATAATTGGGATTTTCACATTTAGACTTGAAAGGAGTTTTAAATAATATCAAGTGTTGATATTATTTTCTAATTGCCAATTAGAATGAACCTAGTAAGTTACACCTAAAAGAGCTTTACCAAATCACCATCGATATTAATATAATTAATGATTAAAGAGTTTAATCAATCAATTAAGATTAATGGAAATTGGATTTGTGCTTTAAGCAATGATTCTAGCTTATCATAAACTCTAATTCCACCAAGGGTTTAACAATTAATTTATACTTAATTAATATGAGATATTAATTAGACTGTTAAATTAATAATTTATGTTGTTTCTTGATTGGAGTTGGATTAATGACCCAAGTTGTTTGGGCCTAGGTCCAAAAGAGTTTTGGACCAAAGATTAATCCAAGATACAGAGAAAGCCCATAAACCTAATCCAAGCCCATTTGTTGTATGGATTGGGCTTGGGCCAAGTGTTGGCCCAATTACCAAGCGTAATTCCATGTGAACATGGCATGATTCAAATTTGTCATGTTAGGCATGCATTATCACTTTAGTGTATAATATTGACTATGGGCATGATAAGGTGTATATCACATTGAAATGCTTGAAGAATGTATTTAGACATAATACATGGGATGTCTTAATTCTCTACACACTTTACAACTTGCATACTTGTCATGATGAGTTGTATACTTATCATGATAAATCATATACATGTGATGTAAGAGATTATGTCATGAGGGTTAGCTTTCTCTACCTATAAATACATAACCTTAGAAATGTTCAAAAGGTTAAACATTTTGAGAGAACTAAGTGAGTTTTGTGTAGAGACACAAAAGTGAGAAACAACATATACACAAAGTAAACCCAAAATATACTTGTGAGAAATTGAGTTAGTGCAAGACTTGTGAGGGTCACTAGAGAGGAAAATTGCAACTAACCAAATCAAAGCAAGAAGGGGATTTGTAAAGCTTTGGTGTTTCAAGCTAGAGCCCTAACACTTGGGAGGCTAAGCACTTTGTTTAAGAGTTGAACCAAAGATCTAAAGCTTGTAGAATACTTGTGGTCTGCATCAAACTTAGGAGATTGTAAGTTTTCTTGAAACTTAAAATTCCTAGATTGTTGTCTGCATGTTGTTTTGATATTCAGCTATGTGTTTGATGCAAATTGGATCTTTAGGATTGGAATTCTTCATGAGATGAAGGCTTATGTTAAGCAAAAATTTTAAATTTACCCTACTTTGGTTTGTGATTACCACACAAGTCTTTAATCCCTAAGTAGCATAACTAATTCCTAATAGTGGTATCAAAGCCTCTTTTTGCCTTAACACATGATAAATTGATTGCTAATTGCAAGTGTTGTGATTATGATTAATGTTAGTTGCAAGTGTTGTGGACAAAACATGTGTTAAAGTCATTAAAATTTATCCTAACATGCAATAGTTGCATCATACTTGCTTTATGCTTGACATACATGCATGGAATGATCATGGACTTATATTACATCCTTGGTTTGTAATAATAATTAATTTTATTATTTGGTATGTAATTAAGTGTTAATTACATATTATTAGGATGTAATATTTACCTTGGAATGCC
This sequence comes from Mallotus repandus, assembly GCA_949671775.1. NCBI lineage: Eukaryota > Viridiplantae > Streptophyta > Magnoliopsida > Malpighiales > Euphorbiaceae > Mallotus > Mallotus repandus. The sequence continues at coordinate 15,326 of CATIWM010013805.1, read as the reverse complement.
AAGGATTCAATGTAATTCACAAGAGTTATGAAAATGTGCAAAGATGGGATGCTGTCATGACTCGGCACCACTGTGCTGACTCAGGGTTAAGTCAGCACCAGAGGGCTCTATAATGACTCAGCACCATGGTGCTGACACAACGCAGAGCACAAAAGATGCTTGATGATTACTCGACACTCTTGTAATGACTAGGCACGATTCCTAGGTCCATGGTGATATGGCCCAAAGCATCAAGGCCCAAGATGACAAAGCCCATAATGTATTTTAAAGAGTTAGAATATGATTCAGAAAGGTCCATGATCACTCCATATTTGTGCACCCATCTTGTATGTTCTATGTATATATATGATATTTATGTTGCAACATGCCATTTATATTTGATGCCATATATGTATGTGATACGTATATAAATTGGCTAATGTGCAAAGTGAGACCTTAATAGTGACCCAAGAATCTTCCCAATTAAATTTAGGTCTAGTCTCTCCATTGGAGCAATAACTTGCATGGTTTTAGGATTATGTGCATCGGCTTATGAATACATAGGGGTGTACATAAGACTAAGAGATTCATATAGTGTTATTGTTAAGCATGAGGTGTTGTGGGTGTATGTATGGATACACTATAAATCAAGAATGGCAAATAGGAGTACCTAAGATTTTTAGTGTTAAAATCCATACATTGCACTGATTCAATGGTGTGGACCTAACTAATGTAAAGAAAGTAAGAATGGCAATTATGTGTACATGAGTTCTCTAAACATTAGGAGTTGAATTGATGGAATCTCAAATAAGATGTGATAAACAAGAGTTGTCCATTTAATGGTAACTAATATTCTAAGAATAGCAATGTGTACTTGAGGGATATTAATGACCCATTAGGAACTCCATCACCCACTAGAAATCCATCCAACAAGGGATTTTCATTTCCTATTTTGGAAGTGTAGGATTCGCCAAGTTAGTACGAGGCCATTATAATTAAAGACCAAATCTAATGGTAAAATTATTAATGTCATTTAATTAATAATCTTGTTATATTTTGCAGCAATTTGATAATATAAGGTCATCAAACCCACTAAGCATCATTCTCGAAAACCATAGACTCACCGGACCTAATTTTATTGATTGGCTACGTAATCTAAAAGTTATTTTGGCCTCCAAATGCATTTTATATGTTTTGGAACAAAGTCCTCCCAGACCCCTTCCACCAAATACTACACAAGACGAGTGTGACACTCTTGCAAAATGGAAAGATGATGACTTACAATCACGGTGCATTATGCGGGCTTCTATGAGCAATGAACTTCATAAACAACATGAGAAGTACACTAATGCAAGGGAGATAGCTAAGTTTCCATAGAGCTACTAGCCACAGTCAGTCTCTCATTCTAATATTTACTAGCGGTTCCTAAGAGCTAAGCATCAACCGAGCCACCGGTCCCAGTAAATGTTCAATCAAAATATGCTCGAGAGTTATGCATCAACCGAGCCTTTTAAATTCCATAAGCCCAAGAGCTATACATCAACCAAGCTTCATAATTAAATTTCTCAACAAGGGCCCAACTCAAGAATCATTACATGTGTGCACACAGTCCTGATGACACCCATCATGTAGCCCGTTCTACCAGTCTTTTTCAAAAACTATTTTATATATAAAAGCATAATAAATTGCAAGGAATATTAATACATGAATAAAATAGTTTTATTTTATTATCTACAATCTCATTAACATTAATAATCCTATTAACAATATTATAACAAGATAACATTGATAATAACAATAATAAAATATAATCAACATTTTTAAAATATTAAATCAACAGTATGGATATTTCAAATGTTAAAGCTATAAATTCTTTAATCTACACTTTTATGTATAAATCTAACACACGTTTCAAAATATTAACATATAGTAGAGCGAGCAGGGTAACATGTCCTCGTCCACCTAGCTTCTAATGTTTCTACTCCGGTATTCTCTATAATAAACAATATTTATATAATGAATATTTAATAAATAAATTCCTATTAAATCCCTAAAATTCTAGAAGAATTACTAATACGAAGGAATTATTAAACTTGACTTGCGAATGCTCTAGATAATTAATTTGGAGGCTTAAGGTATATTTTCAACGAATTAAACATATTTAAAGTGAAATAAGTAATTTCTACCACAACCTTTCTAGAATTATTTTTCACAACCCATAAGGAACTAGACCAAACTCCAATTATAGAAATTTATCACCATAATTTATAATATTTATTAAAAATAGTTTCATCATTTTTCCAATTAGTACAATTTTCTCATCGGAATTCGGGTGAGACACACTAGATTTCTCACCTAAAATGCGTCACCCAACCAATCAAATATACCAACGCGTTCACAGCAATTTTTAGAACATAAAACACACTAAAATAAGCATAGAATTAATAGATAAAAAAATTTAAAGAAAATTTATCGAAAATTTTGTAGAAAAGTCAAACAGACGAGATCGGATGCGTGGTTAGCGGCTACGGACTCCTGAAGATGAGAGAAATACACTGGTAGTGATCATGAGGTCTTCAAAATAGTGTTGAATGGTGGTGGAATGGCTGACTGATTTTTGTCAAAACTGTGAAATTTTGAGCCAATTCTCGCAAAATGAAAGTTACCAAAGTGTAGTGGAAGATGAAGAGAAGCTATAGTTCAAATTTTGTGGCCATCGGAGGTCGTTTGGATCGTTAATAGAGAAGAAGAAGAGTTTTGGTACTAGACCATAATTCTCAAAACATATTCAATCCCGCTATTCTCCCTCATTTTCACCCACTGCAAGCTGCTTCTTCCTTTTTAATGCACACCCACACTTGCACTAAATTCTTTGGTCCCACTTACTTCTTTTCTTCCTTTTATACATATATATAATAACTATAACAACAATTTTTAATGATATTATTATTATTATTATTATTAACACTTATAATAATAATAATAATAATAATAATAATAATAATAATAATAATAATAACAATAGCAAAAATTCAGGTTATTACAATTACATAAACTCTTTCCTAAATCACTTAAAGTCTTAACTTGGAACATGTAAAATATAAAGCTAGACACAATTTCTCTATTAGAGAATATCTTATCCCTATTGGAATCAAGGTTCTACTCAAATAATATATGGCTTGCTTATATCCTCTTAAATTATTTTATGCCAATAAACATCCTATGGACTCATGAGCGACCAAAATATAGAGTTTAAGAGGATAACCTTTTCTAGGAAGCATTAATATATGAGGCTTTGAAAGGTACTAGTTGATTCTATCAGATGCCTTTTAATGATTCTCCTACAATTGGAATTTCTTCTTATCCTTTAACTTAAAAAGCTTAGAGAACTCCCTTGTCTTTCCTGCTAGATTTGAAATAAATTGCCTTAGATAGTTAACTTGCCTAAGGACTCTCTACAACTCCTTCTTGTTATTGGGTGGTTTGGCCTCCATCATTGCTTTACTTTTATTTTTATCAATATCTACACCTCTTCTATGAACTAGAAAACTTAGAAAGTTCCTTATTTGCACACTAAAATTATCCTTAAGGGGGTTAAATTTTAAACCATGAGCTCTTATTCTTTAAAAAGTTTCCTTTAGGTGCTCCACATGATCCACAACTTTCTTTGATTTGAGGGGAAAGTACAAAAAAGTACCTTGTAGTTTAGCACTTTTAACATGACAAATCTGTGGGGTTTTTTTTTTTTTACACTTAGGTGACATGTAGTACCTCGCCATTAGCACTTTAGTGACGAATTTTATAACATCATTAAGTAATCCTATATGGCAGATGACATGTGTGAGGAGTAGATGATGTGGTGCCACATCATATACCACGTAGGATTACTTAATGACATCACTAATTTTTCATTGAAGTGCTAACGATGGTGTACCATAGATCACCTAAGTGCAAAAAAGAAAAGCCAAAATGCACTTTTTTGTATTATATTAATCAAACATAATTAGTGAAAATTCAATCGATTTTGTATACTAATGATCTAAACCAAAATAATAGTTTATTGCATTTTTTAATAATCTTATTTTTAAATTTTAATAAAAATAATAAAATATAACAAAAATAAATTTAATTAATGTCATCGGTCATCATATAAATATAAATCAATTTAATATTAATCATTACAATATTTTTCATATTAATATTGAGTATAGTTGCATCCAACTCTATTGATTAAGAGAAGTAGTAGTGACTACCAATGAGATTTAGATCAAATAGTTTAGGCTAAAGTCTTAAGACTATTCGAAGAGTTTTAGTTAATTAGTTCAATTATTGAAGTTTCAAGGATCTCAATCTAAATTTCATTTGGAAGACAAATGAAGAAATGGAAATTTGAGTTTCAACTAATTAATTGATTCTCTTCAAAAGGTCTCAAGACCTCAGCCTAAATCATATGATTTAATCCTCATACAGTCACTACTACTTTCTTTTATCAACAGAGTTCAATACACTATATTCATTAGTATAGAAAATTAATTGAATTTTGATTAATTATGTTCGATTAATATATGTATAAAAATGTGCCTTGTGGTTTTTCTTTTTTGCACTTAGGTGACTTATGGTACACCATCATTAGCACTTTAATGATAAATTAGTCATGTCATTAAGTACTCCTACATGGTAGATGACATGGCGCCATGTCATCTACCACATGTGTGCCACATCATCCATTCGTACACATCATATGCCGTGTAAGATTACTTAATGGTGTTACAAAATTTGTCACTAAAGTGATAATGGCGAGTTACCACAGGTCACCTAAGTGCAAAAAAAAAAAAACCACAAACTCGTCATGCTAAAAGCACTAAACCATAAGGTAATTTTTTGTACTTTCTCCTGATTTAATTATGATGTCATCTATATAAACCTCCACATGATGCTCTATTATATCATGGAATATGGCATTCATTGCTCTTTGATAGGTGGATATTACATTTTTAAGGCCAAGCAACATCACTAGCCATTCAAAGGTGCCCAATAGCTAATTTATTACAATAGTATATATCAGCATGTCTACTATTGGCATCAGATATACATCGTTCAGGGTGGCAGCATTAAGATCCTTGAAATCGATCAAACACACAATTTTCCATTCTTTTTAACAATATGGACAATATTTACTAACCATTGAAAATACATTGTAGGCCTTATAAATTTAGCCTTAAGTAGCTTCTCAATCTTCTTTTTAACCTTGTGTTCCACCTCCTTTGACATCCTTCTGGGTGGTTGTCAATGAGGCTTGAACTCTGGCTTAATTGGTGGTATGTGCTCTGCTAAGGTTCTTTTTAAACCAAACATTTCTTCATAGCTCTATGCAAAGCAGTCTCTAAATTCTTTCAGAACTTCACTATTTGTTTAAATCATCCTGTAAAAGAGAACTAATATAATTTACCCTCGGTTCTTTTAAAGTACCTATATCCTTTAATTTATTTGTGTATTATGCCCTCAAAGTTTGGTAGAGCCTCTTTTAAATCCTCCATTTATGTCTTTTCATGGTCTTCCAACCCTTTAGGATCTTCTTTAAAAATGACTTTTGCAATTTTTACTTCCAAATTCTCCATTTTGAATCTATCATACAATTATTGTACCTGAGATGTAAAAATGGTGGTTGTAGCTACCACTAATTGTTCCTCAATATTGGGCTCATATTCCATTAGCCTATAAGACACAATAACAGTTAGATTAATAAGAGATTTAACTTATTTCTAGATACCCTTGCTTCATGACATGTAGATAAACCTTGGTTCTTCATTTTTCTTCTTTTTCAAAAATTGGATAGGTCCAAACTCTACACTATAGTATCTAGCTTCAACTATATCTAAATGAGTACTAAAAGGATGTGGATCAGCCCAAATAACCTTTTCATCATCACCTTTCCAAAATAAAAGAAATTGATAAAGGGAGGAAGAGACACACTAGTTGGCATGTATCCAATCTCTACTTAATAAAACATTATATTTTGCAGAGGAGTTCATATGAAAGAAAGTAGTAAGAGATCTCTTACTTTCTATTGTGAGTTCCATTAGTAGTATACCAATAACCTTAGACACCTCTCTCGTAAATGCCAACAGAGTAACATCTGTAGGGGTGAGATCCTCCTCTGTTTTTCTTAGCATAGTCAACATTTTGAAAGGTATCACATTCACTACAAAATCCATCATCAATAGTACCCAATAAACTAGCTTCCCATTCAACTGAGCTCTTATGTAAAGAGGTTTGATACATTTAGTCATTTTTACTAAAGGTTTCTCTAACATCACCCTTTTTGGTCCACTACCTTTTGGAGTGAATGATGACTCCACCAGGAGCATCATTTTCTAATACATCTTTTAGGTTCAAAGTTTCTTTATATTGAGCAACTTCACGTTCAATCTCTATTACATCATCTTCTACTTCTTAGGACCTAAAACAGGAGGCAGAATAACAGAAGTAGTAGTATAGTCCAAAGTTATCAAAATACTGCCAACTAGAAAACTGAATATTTTTATAGAACTTGTTTCTTTAGAATTTACAGTAGATTCATCTTCATCTATAGCATTTTTAAGTGCTTTTCTCCCCTTCTACATCTCCATCCTCAGTTGTCTTTCTTCTAAACTTCGATTTATATGAGGAAAGCTTCATTTGTTTTATTCTCCTCTCTGAGGTTCTCTATTATTGGAGTCTCCTTTTATACATCCTTAGAAGAGGCTGAGGGAACTTCTTATGTTGAACTCCATGCAATTAGTTCCCTAGGGCTACTTTTGGGGGAACCATAAATCTAGGATTCTTTCTTGAACTATGTTTCTTAAGAATTGTTTGAATCCTACTAGAACCCTCTTGGTTTGAAGAACCTTATGCTTTTTATAGAGTTTTTGACTTCTTGACCCATCAGTTTTTGAAAAGAAGCTTTCTTTTTCTCTTCATTTCCGCATAAACCCTTCTTTTATGATTAATAAGGGAACACAAATCAAGTATTGTTATGTTGATAGTAGCCACTAAAGGAAAAGGATCCTCATCCTCCAACATCATTTCCTTTTTCTCAAGGGACTTTATAACCTCTTTGTTAATCCTATCCTGCACCACATTTCTAAAAACCCAACAATTATTAGTCAAAATAATTATAGGAATTATGGTATTTATAGTATTCTCTACCTTTAATTTTCTCCATTGTTGGAGCATTATAGCTTTTAAGAAAAGTAATAAATTTTTCGTTCACTAGAAAATCAAAAATCTTTTCGATTTTGGACACCTCAAACATGTACTATGGTTGGGCACTTGTAGCATGAGATTTCTTCAACATGTGTCTTCTTTATAAGTATGAGACAAACACAAGACCCCTGAGTAGTAAGATCTGCCATAGTAACTTCATGGTTATATACTTCCTGGAAATAAGACCCCATAACAGGCTTTCTCCTCTAGTTCTCCACATGAAAAAGTTCCTCATATTCTGCCACCTTTGTCAATTGTTCATAGAAGTCCCTAAACTCCATTCCCTAGAACTTTTTCCCTGAGTTCAATATCAATCCCCTCTCAGCCATCTTCACAAACTTAGTTTCTGAAAGGAATATATTATAATGATTTTTTATCTTCTTGAATTGAGCAATGAATGAATCGGCATTCTCCCCAAGCCTCTATTTCATTCTTGACAGTTCTACTACACAGACCTCAGGCTCTATCCTTAAAAAATTGAGTATGGTATGCTCTCCCCATTTCCTACCATGTAAAATTAGAATTCCTTGGCATGTTGCATACCAAGTGAAAGTAGAGCCAGTCAGTGAGTTAGGAAATAATCTCAATTTAAAATTGCAAAAAATTTCATAATTTGCCAATTCACTGGATTGTATGAACTTAGTAACATGCTCGAGGGTAGACTATCCTTTTTCTTCAATAAACAAAGTGAACTCTGAAATCCTGTAACCCCAAGAATATGGATTATCATGATCTATTACTTTAGAATATGGTTTGTGAAACTCTAGTCAACCAATATGCCTTAAGCTAGGACCATATAATTCATGTACAACTTCTCTTACAGCATTTGTATCAACTAGGGCTTGATATTTGGGAACATACAGCTGGGGGAACTGTTGGATCCTTCTGGCTTCTCCTAATGTTATGCCTCCTAATCCTCCATACACAATACCATCATAATCACACATGTTAGGTTGCACAAAAGGATTATTATTAACATAAATATGATGAGGAAGTGTTGGCCTGCTATTAGGGCGGTCATTATGAATAATCTTTGGTGTTGCAGATATCTCCTCCCTTGTGTGTGGGGAGTGTATTTTTCTTTCTACTCTAGATTGACTTGAACTGGGTGGTAGGAATTAGGGCTGAGCACGGGACGGAGAAAATATCAAACTGAACCAAAATACCAAATCGAAAGATATTAAAACCTTACCAAACCAAATAATTTTAATTTCGAACTGAACTACACCAAATTTTATGATTAATTTAGTACGGTACTGGATATTTATAAAACACCAAACCGAAAACCGTACCAAACCAAAAATTGAATATAGTACCGAAAATTAATTTAATAAGTAATACATAGATATTAATAAATAGTAGTAATTACTACTATTTATTAATATCTATATATTACTTATAAGTAGTAACTTAATTATATACTTTAAATTATATTGTCAAGTAATATACATATGTATAATAATATATGATAAAAATTAATATGTTTTGTGATTAACATATAATAAATAAATTATTAACAAAATATTTTATTATCATTATTACTACTAGCACTAGCACTACTGCTACTAAAATTAAAATTAAAATTAAAATTAACGAGCCAAATAATATTATTATATTTAATAACTTATTAATTATTATTGTTATTAAGTAATATAATCTTATAATAATATTATTATTGTCTATAATAATATGTAGATATATATTATAAATAACCAAAATGACGTTGTCTAAAACTACATCGTTTTGATTAAAGTAAGTAGTGATCTTACAGACAAAAATAAGAGAAGATATATTATTTTTATTAATTAAAATATATTGCTATTATTATATTTAATAATTTATTAGTAATTTAATCTTACTGATATTATTTAAAACTGAGGTAAATAAAATTATTAGAATTATTATTATTATTTTGTGTGTGTATATATATATACCCAAAACTATGTCATTTTGATTTGTGGATAATAAATATAACTTTAATCAATAATATAAATTTTTCTATTTCATAAATTCCTTAATTCCCATTTTAAACCGTACCATACCAATCCGTTTCAATAGAACCGATACTTAGTACCGAACTGTCCCGAAAAATGGGATGGTACCGGTATGGAGATTTTTAAATTAGGTACTAGTACTGGAGATTTTAATTTTAAAATCTCTGAAATATGGTATGGTTCCGAAGATTTTAAATCCCTAAATTTCCCCGAACCATGCTCACCCCTAATAGGAATCACCTACCTCCTAAAATGATGATCTAAAGGATTCCCCATAAGTCGCTCAGGCTCTTTGTTAGCCTTTAGAGGAGTCTCAAAACTTTCACTCTTGGTACTTTGTTGGATCATACTAGTAGTCTGTTAAAGATGATGATCCTATTTGTAAAAAGTACTTTTTTGTTTCCCTCTAAATTTTTCACCATAGATAAAGAAACCTTCAAAAATCTTATTAAAACCATTTGTACTATTAGAATCAAATGTTGTCCCGACAACAGGACCTGTTAGAACTTGACCACTCTTTAAGCCATCTTCCATTACTATCTGCTCTTCCTCTTTAAATAGCTGGCTGGTAGCAGAGGACATAGGTAATTATGCTCTTTTCTCTTTCAGTATAAATTGGTGTAAGTAGTACCCTGTGTTGGTACCTAAATTTTGACGGTCCTCCAAAAGATCCGATGATGAAGGATTTTAATCTTTAAAAAGAACAGGTGCCATTATTATCAGCATCTATTTCTGAACTAGTGGAAAATGTAAAAACCTCAAAAAATTTGCATGCACCTCCTTCAAAGAAAAAGGTTGTAAATAACAACAAGGACATGGAAGACATCATCCAAGAAGACAGCACCGAGGAAGAAGAAAATCGGAGAAATGTAAATGCCTTAAAAATTGATTTTAAAGTTTAAATTCCTACTTACAATGATGTTATACATACTAACAAATTAAATAATTGGATAGACACATTAAAACTTATTTCAATATACATAAGTATTCTAATATTGAAAAGATCCAATTTGCAAGCCTGAAAATCTTAAGCCACGCTATTACATGGTGGAAGTCATACTAAAAATGGTACAATTTTTCAAAGTTGACTTGGAGTAAATTCAAGAAATTGTTAAGAAAATAATTTAATCATGTTGGCTATAAAAAGAAAGGTGGTACAAATGGTAACACTTTAATCAAAAGTTTGGTCAATCAGTACAAAACTATACCTCTGAATTCCATAACCAAGCATTGGTATTGGATATAGACATGGAAGATTACAATGTCTTTATGAAATATATTAGAGGACTTGTCGACTATATATGGAAAGAACTGAAATTGTTCACTATGGAATTGATCAAAGAAGCCATAGTCAAAATCATTGCCATTGATTCTAAATACAAAAGAATTGACAAGAAGAATAAAGGTAAATAGATCAAGGATGGCCAAACACAGAAAAATTTCTATCACTATAATTCCAACGGACATGTCAAGAATAAGTGTTGGATACTTCATCCTAAGTTAAGACCCAAAAATCAAAGGAACAACTAGGGAAGGAATGACAGGAAGGCCATGTTGATAGTGCAACAGGCAAAAGACCTTCCAAAGTTAAAGCAAGCTAGCACTACACTTGCCTTAATGACTCACCAACAGACATTGCAAATGCTTACAACCGTGAAGAGCTATTCCATTTGAACATTCAAGTGAAATATAGTGTTGTACAAGTAATTGTCGATCTTAGAAGTTAGAAGAATTTGATTTCATAGGCTCTAGTAAGGTAGGCTTAGAAACAATGCCTCACCCTAAGCCTTACCTACTAGACAGGACTCAGAAGGACATTGACATGCAAATTGTAAAGTAATATACCTTTAAATTTTTAATCATTAATCATTACATAGATGAAGTGACATGTGAGGTGGTTCCGTTGGACGTATACCAAGTTATATTGGGTAGTCCATATCTATAGGATCATTATGCAATTCATTACAAGAGGATTCGCAAGTATCATTTGGTGAAGGATGGAAAGGAGTTCCACATCAATGCTTGTAAGCCCCAAACTACAAAAAATTTGCTAATAGTTAACCAGACCAAGTGATTGGTTAACTCTTGTGGATAATTCATCTTATTAATGATTCGACCATAAGATCAATGTGTTGATGTTGTCACTTTATCAACGGTGATTCTAACACCTTCACAATGTTTCAATATTGGAAAATTACAGAAGGATTTTAAGGATCTTTTTTAAGATGTGCAGGGATTACCACCGCGAAGAGCTATAGAATATGAAATTTAGTTGGTAGGAGATTCAACTCTACCAAACTTTAGTTCATATCGTACCTCTCTGACGGAAAGTGAAGAAATCAAGAAGCAAATACAAGTACTTAACCTGGAGTTATCAAGCCCAGTTGCTCACCATGTGGTTCATCAGTGCTACTTGTGCCCAAGAAAGATGGAGGATGGCGCAAATGTGTGGACTATAGGGCATTTAATAAAATCAATATCAAGAATTGGTATTTGTTACCGAGGATTGATGATCTCTTAGATCAATTGCATGATGCTTACTTCTTCACTAAACTTGATTTGAATACTCATCCATAAAGAAGACACTTAGAAAATTGCTTTTAAGATGAAGCATGGATTGTTTGAGTGTTTAGTTATGCCATTTAAACTATGTAATGCTCCAACTACCTTTATACGGCTAATGAATGAAGTACTTTGCCCTTTCATTAATGACTTTGTCATTGTTTATCTGGATGACATATTAATCTACAACATCACATGGGAGGACCATCTCTATCATATTGCTCAGGTTATGGAGGTTCTATAAGCTAGTCAACTACAGTTGAACGTGAAGAAATGTGAATTTAGGAAGCAAGAACTTATCTACCTAGGGTTCATTGTTGGTGCAAGAAAGCTCAAAGTGGATCCAAAGAAAGCACAAGTTATCACTCAAAGTGGATCTAAAGAAAGCACAAGTTATCAATTAATGGCTCACACCCTATTCAGTGACCAAAGTTTGAAGCTTTATAAATGCATGCCAATATTTGAGAAAGTTTATTAGACATTTTTCTCTAATTATAGCACTATTACATTCTCTCAAGTTTATTAGACATTTTTCTATAATTATAGCACTATTACATTCTCTCACGAAGGCCAATCAATAGTTTGAAGGGTCAAAGAAATATGAAGAATCCTTTCAGTTTTTGAAATGAAAGATTATTGACACCCCAGTATTAGCATTGCCAAATCTGCAGAATGCATTTGAAGTAGAAGCATATGCATCTAACTATGCAATAGGAGTCGTATTACTTCAGGATGGCAAACCAGTTGCATACCATTTTGAGATGTTCATTGGACCAGTCCTGAACTATCCAGCTGATGATAAGGAGCTATATGCCTTGCATCAAGCGGTGAAGCATTGGAGAGCTTACTTGTTAGCAAAGGAAGTTGTGGTACACTATGATCATAAGCCTCTTCAGTATCTAACTACAAAGTTGAAGTTGCAGCATGCTCGAGATATGAAATGGATGTCTTGCCTACAACAATTTAATATTTTCATTAAGTACAAGAACGGAATGACTAATAAGTTGGCGGATATATTATCTCGGCCCCTTACACCAATAAGTTCTGCATTATTGGTGGTTATGCAGATCCAACTTCTAGTTCCCCTTATGTGTACATGAAAGGGTATGACAAAGATACTAATTTTAGTTTAGCTCATGCTAAGCTGCAACAAGGAAAGACCGGTGAGTTTCAATTGAAGGATGGACTAATGTACAAAGGAGCAAAATTGAGTATACCAAAAGATGGTGATAGATTGCAGTGGATTCGTGAAGCTCATACTTCCAAAGTTGCAAGACATTTTAGAGTATATAAAACTTTACTGAATCTTCATTGATATGTCTTTTGGCCAAAGATGCACCTAAATGTCTCTCAGTACATACAAGGTTGTGTTCTATGTAACACCTCAAAACCTTCCAATAGGAAGTTAGGAGTATATCTTCCACTGCCAGTACCTAGTCAACCTTGGAAGAGCATTTTAATGGACTTTCTTGGAGGATTACCTAAAACCAAGTCTAGGAATGATTATTTATTCGTAGTTATGGATCGTTTTAGTAAAATGGTGATACTCATTCCATGCAAGAAGACTGTCATAGGACAAAGGGCAGCCAAATTATTTTTTCAAAATGTTTGGAAACATTTTGGCCTTCCAACATCGATTATATCAGACAGAGATAGTCAATTCTTGGGCTATTTCTAGAGGTCCTTATAAGGAATGATGGATACTAGGTTAAAGCACAATGCTACTTTTCATCCATAGACAGATGGACAAATAGAGGTTGTTAATCGGACTATCGTACATTTATTAAGGGGTTACAATTCCAAGCATCCAAAATTATGGGATGAAATTCTCCCCTACTTATAGTTTGCTTTTAACCGAGCAATTCATAGGTCCATATTGAAATCTCCTTTCAAGGTTTGTTTGGGTTACTTACCTCAAAGCCTTTTTGACATGGCATTCACTACAAGTGACAAATCCTTAAGTGGAATAGAAGAAGAAGAACATGTTCTCGAGCATAGAAATTTCTTGAATGAGTTAGAAAGATTCACTCAGAAGTGGAAGCACAACTGCAACATTCGCAGCAGCGGTATAAAAATTGCCATGACAAATATTGCAGACTGTGTTATTTCAAAGAAGGTGACCTATTATGGCTACACCTCAGTAAGGAGCAGTTATAAGGAGAAGGAAAGAAATTAAAGCCTATCAGATATGGACCATTCACAATCATCAAGAAAATTGGTGATAATGCCTTCCAGCTCGACCTACCACTATACATGCATATGTACTCGATCATTAATGCCGAGAACTTAAAGCTCTTTAAACCATCTCTATTAGATGATGATCCTAATGAGGACGCCCATCTTCCCTCAGTCGATGACTTGAAGATGGTGCAAGAAGATCCTTTAGAGGATAACTGTATATTGGAGCAAAAGGTTTGTGAAACCAAACGTGGAGAACGAAAATATTTTCGCATTAGCAGAAAAGTGCAACTTTTGCATAAGTCCAAGTGGTATGCCCAAGATAAAGCAACTCAAGAATTTTCTCATCTCACATTCTAGCTTAATCAGGAGTTCAAGCCACTTAAATGGCAGAGCCATGATCCAGGAGGATCTTATTATTAGTAAATATATTTGTTTAAAGGTTGATGGTTTAAAATGTATTTGTTTTAAAACCATCAATTAACAATGGCTATTATTGCTTTTAAATATAAACCATTAAATTCATGGTTTATATTTAATAAGTTAGTTTTAGTTATCTATTTTTAGGAACAAACTTATATATATATGTATGTGTTAATGAAAAGAACATAAGCAATAAAATGTATTTTTTTTAGCTTCATAACATCTTCTTCAAAAGTTGTCTTTCTCTTCTTTGAGTAAAAGAAGTTGTTTTCCAACTTATTAGAAATTAAAAGCTCTATCACCTAGAAGTTTTAGATCAGAACCAAGCATCATCTCTGTCAAAGCACACACCTAGAGTACATACCAATCCCTCTAAGGATCCTTAAATTATTTTATATAAAATTTTGCATTTGCATAATCAGTTTCTCTCTTCTCCTAATCTTCTCTTTTATTTTTATCATTTTTTTTTCATTTTAGCATTTAATTTAATTATTTTATGGTGAAAATGTCATTTTTGTGTTGTTGAAGTAGTATATGATATATTAAAAGATTGGGGAGTTCGGGTTAAAATTACGGGAGTGTTTGTTGCATTTTTTTATTAATTGTGAATTTTTCATCATATTGGCATCATTTTTCCATTATTTTTCTTTTTTTAGTAAAGATTGACATTTTGGTGTTAAAATGTACATTTTTGTTACAAAAATCATATTTTGATAATGAAAATTGCATTTTTAGCATTTTTGCCATTTTTGTTAAGTTTTGTGTTTTTATTTTTATTTTTATTTTCGCATTTTTATCATAAAATTTCTATTTTTATGGTGAAAATTACATTTTTAGCATTTTTGCTATTTTTGTTAATTTTTGTGTTTTTATTTTTATATTTGTATTTTTCATCATAAAATTTCTATTGTTATGGTGAGAAATGTATTTTTAGCATTTTTGTTA
>CATIWM010013793.1:0-10395 GCA_949671775.1 Mallotus repandus | reverse complement strand
TAATCCTCCTTCTATGCTAAAGCTCAATTTAGTCCCTAAGATTACTCATGTAAACAAGTCAACTAGATTCAATTCATGAAAAATACACATAGTCAAATGGAATGGTTTAAAATGCATATGTTCATATAATATTAATTATGAATGAAAATATGGATGTTACATTTCTCCTCTCTTATAATAAATTTCGTCCTCAAAATTTAATACCTGAGAACAAGTAAGGATATTCCCGTTTCATGTTTTCTCGGTCTCCCATGTGGCTTCTTCTCTTGAATGATTTTTCCACAATACTTTAACTAAGGAAATTTCTCGATTCCTTAACTGTTTTGTTTTATAACCAATTATCCTGACCAGTTCTTCAACATCACTCAAATTGTCGGCAATCTCTACTTCTTCATTTTTAAGTATATGCGTGGGATCAGATTGATATCTTCTAAGCATACTCACATGAAACATATCATGGATCTCAGCCAATTTTGGTGGTAGTGCTAATCTGTAAGCCAATGGACCAATTCTTTCAAGAATTATATATGGCCTAGTGTATCGAGGTCTCAATTTTCCTTTCTTGCTAAATCGAATTACTCCTTTCCATGGTGAAATTTGAAGGAATACTTTTTAACCCACTTGATACTCCACTTCTCTCCTATGTTGATCTGCATAGCTCTTTTGTCTATCTTGTGCTGCTTTAAGTCTGCTTTTGATTAGCTTTACTTTGTCTATGGTGTCTTGTACTATCTCCGGCCCTTCTAATACACGACTCTTCATCCTAATAAATAGGACTGCGACATTTTCTTCCATATAATGCCTCGTATGGTGCCATCTGAATACTACTATGATACTGATTATTATATGCAAACTCTATTAAGCTGATATACTCATCCCATGCTCCCTTGAATTCTAACACACAAGCTCAAAGTATATCTTCAAGTGTCTGAATTGTTTGTCCATCTGTCTGTGAATGAAAAATAGTGCTGAAATTCAATTTGATGCCCAAAGCCTTATGCAAACTCTTCCAAAAGCGAGATGTAAATTGTGGATCCCTATCTGACACAATAGATACTGGTACCCTATGCAATCTAACAATTTCATTCACATACTCCTTAGCCAAGTATTCAAGTGAACTACCCCATCGAATAGGTAAAAAGTGTGCTGACTTAGTCAATCGATCAATGATTACCCACATAGCATCTTTCTTTCTGGGAGTTCTTGGCAATCCACACACAAAATCCATTGCTTTCTTTCCCATTTCTATTCTGGTATTGTCAGTGTTTTCAACTTCCTAACTTGTTGACATGTCAAACATTTTGAAACATACTCAACCACATGTCTCTTCATTCTGGGCCACCAATAATATGGCCGTAAAGTATTATACATTTTAGTCATTCCTAGGTACATAACATATGGAGCATTATATGCCTCCTCCAAAATTTCTCGGCGTAGGTTGTCAATATCTAGAACACAAATACGTGACCCCATCATCAAAATATCATCTTGAATGTTAAACTCTTTGTTGTCCCCTTGTCTTGCTTTCTCAATCTTTTCCCGCAACTGAGGATCCTTGCATCGCACTGCTTTAATCCTGCCTCGCAATATTGGTCTAACTTGTAGAGTAGCAGCTAGTACTCCATTTTCTTGCAAACTTAGTTTCACGTTCATAGCTCGTAGCTAAATTAAATAAGATAATGGAAGTACCTGCAAATTAGCCATACTGCTTCTTGATTTTCTACTCAGAGCATCAGCTACTACATTTGCCTTTCCTGGATGATACTCAATTGTGTAGTCATAATCCTTCAGCAATTTTATCCATCGCCTCTGTCTCATATTTAACTCTTTTTGGCTCAGTAAGTACTTCAGACTCTTATGATCAGTAAATATCTAAAATGTTTCTCCATACAAGTAATGTCTCCATATTTTCAAAGTGAACACAACAGCAGCAAGCCCTAAGTCATGTACTGGATAAGATAATTCATAAGGCTTCAGTTGTCTAGATGCATATGTAATTACCTTACCATGTTGCATTAACACACATCCCAAACCTTGATGAGAAGCATCACTATAAACTACAAATCCTCCTATGCCTGTAGGAATAGTTAATACTGAAACAGTTGTCCATCTATTTTTAATTCATCAAAACTCTTCTAACATGCTTCAGACCACTGAAATGCTACATTTTTCCAAAGTAATTTTGTCAAAGGGCTAGATATCAATGAAAATCCCTTAACAAATCGGCAATAATACCCAACTAATCCCAAGAAACTTCGAACTTCTGTAACGTTCCTTGGAGTTTCCCATTTTACTACTGCTTCTATTTTCTTTGGGTCTACTTCTATGCCCTATCTAGAAACCACATGTCCCAAAAATAGCACATGATCTAACCAAAACTCACATTTACACAATTTAGCATATAACTGCTTTTCCCTTAAGATTTGTAACACAATTCTTAAATGTTGTTCATGTTCCTCTTTGTTTCTTGAATATACCAATATGTCATCAATCAACATGATCACAAACTTATCTAAATAGGGTTGAAAAACCCTGTTCATAAGAGCCATGAATGCGGCTGGTGCATTGGTTAAACCAAAGGGCATTACTAAAAATTCATAATGTCCGTATCTGGTTCGAAATGCAGTCTTTGGTACATCTGGTTCTGAAATTTTAAGTTGATAATAGCTTGATCTCAAGTCAATCTTAGAAAACACTTGAGCTCCTTACAATTGATCAAACAAATCATTTATTCTGGGCAAAGGATATTTATTCTTCACGGTGGCTCGGTTCAACTGCTTATAATCAATACACAACCTCATTGTCCCATCTTTCTTTTTCACAAATAGTACTGGAGCACCCCAAGGTGACACACTGGGCCTAATGAACCCCTTATCAAGTAGTTCCTGTAACTGAGTTTTCAATTCTTTCAGTTCAACTAGTGCCATCCTATATGGTGAAATGGATATTAGTGCTACTCCCGATATTAATTCAATTGTGAATTCTACTTCTCTATCAAGTGGCAAACCTGGTAAGTCATCTAGAAACACATCTGGAAATTCCCTTACCACTAGAATACTTTCAAGCAAATCATTAGTAGTTCTGGTATCCATCACATGCGTTAAATAAGCTTCACAACCACCTCTAACCATTTTAAAAGCTTTTCAGCAGAAACTAATTTATTTATTTATTTATAATTATTATAATTATAAAAATAAAAATAATAAAATAATAAAATATCGTAAATAGTGATACACTATTCACATCCCTAATTATGACATACACCATTGTCTTAATTGTTTTAGTGGAGAAAAAGCAATAAATTATAAAAATTACTTTTGTTTATACAATTTTTAAACAACTATGCATATGCGTGTAGGTGATATAAAAATGTGCATAAAAATATTAAATAAGAGAAATATCTTGAAATTTGAAAAAAAAAAAACAATATGTGCAATTA
Organism: Mallotus repandus; assembly: GCA_949671775.1. NCBI lineage: Eukaryota > Viridiplantae > Streptophyta > Magnoliopsida > Malpighiales > Euphorbiaceae > Mallotus > Mallotus repandus. The sequence continues at coordinate 6,956 of CATIWM010013793.1, read as the reverse complement.
TAAAAGAATATTCCGTATTACTAATTCAAACAATTAAAAAATTTTATTTAGTCATTTCTTTTTAAAATATAAAAAATAAACAAATAATTAAAAGTTGATTACGTAATTGTTTGGACAATGATACGTGTTTGCCTCCCGCTACACATAAAATTTTTATAAGGCAATTCTTATTTTGGCCCCAGTGTTAATCAGAATTTATTTTTTAAAATTTTTATTTTTTTAAATAATTAATTAAAATGATGATCTAAAAATCTAAAATAAATTGAGTGAATAAGTCATACTATAATTTAAATATTTATAGCTTATAATTAATTAATTAATTAATTTATAATAATAATAATAATAATAATTATTATTATTATTATTATTATTATTATAAAAATAAAGAAGAGGTAAAATAGTAAAATATCACTGATTGTGACATACACCATTGTCTTAATTATTTTAATGGAGAAAAAGCAATAAATTATAAAAATTACTTTTGTTTATACAATTTTTAAACAACTAGGCATATGCGTGTAGATGATATAAAAATGTGCATAAAAATATTATATAAGAGAAATATCTTGAAATCTGAAAAAAAAAAGAAAAAAATATATATATGCATTTATAAAAGAGTATATTTTGTATTACTAATTCAAACAACTAAAAATTTCTATTTACCCATTTCTTTTTAATATATAAAAAATAAACAAATAATTAAAATATTTTTCTCACAACAGTTTTTCATTCCGATATTGTAAAAATATGAATAAAAAGTATAATATAAAAATCATTTCAATCAAATTAACATTAATTTTCCTTTTAATTATTGTTGAAGGTAAAATTGAAATTAGCTCCATAGTCACCATAAGTTTCCAAGTTGCCAACAATAATATCATTTGTCATAATCATTGAAATTTGATGTGTAGAAAGATCAACAAAATAAAGTGTACCTAAAAAAGTAATTGACAATTAGAAAGTGATATCCATATCGGGTAAATTTCATAGATGACCATTAAAATTTGTGTTTGATTACAATTTGAATACAAAATTATAATTTATATATTTTTAGTTACCAAATTTTCATTTAAGTTTCACTAATAGTTTTTATAATATTTTTTTACTCCATAAACAATCTAGTATTATTATTATACTTCAAAATTTAAAAATGGCATACACATAAATTCTTTTTTTTTTTATGTTCATATAGAATTTAATGAAAAATTAAAAATTATTTTGAAAGATAAATACATTCTTCCTAAAATAATGTAAAAACATTTTTTGATTGAAGAAAAAAGCCAATATTAATATTTATATTCATTTTTAATTTATTGTATGATAAACTATAAATTAATAAAATATTTATATAATATTATTAGACTTAAATATTGAAATATTTTTTTAAAATTTTTACGTATAATGTTTTAATTACTTACATATAATAAATTATACATTAATAATAAAATATATGTATAATATTAATACGTTAAAATAGTTTGTTACTTTATTTTAAGGGTGATAATGAACTTATTTGTATACTATTTTCAAATTTTGAACTAAAATGGTTACAGTGAATTGTTTATAGATTAAACAATTTTATATGGACTATATATGAAATATAAATAAAATTTGGTAATTAAAATATACACATTAAAGTTTTATAATCAAATTGTAACTAAGTATAAAGTTTAGTGACCATCTAAATTTTACCCTATAGATATAACGCTTAGGATGGATAATATAACATCTTATCATTGGGGGCTATTTATCAAATTATGGTAAAAAAAAATTTGTATTTTCTAAATTATGGTACTTTTAAAAGTAATTTTCTTTTTTGTGGTGATTTGTGAAACTATTTCCCAATTTATGGTACTTTTGACTGAAGTGGATGGGAGAGAAAATTTTGTCAAAATTTTGTAGGTCATACTGCCATTGTCAGTGGCAGTATGGCCACAGTGGCGGTATGGCCACTTTTCTTTTCTTTTTTTTTTTATTTTTTTAATTTCAATTTTTTTATTTTAATATTTTTAGTTTTTTAATTTTGTGCAAATTTTTTATTTTAATATTTAATTTTTTTTAATTTTAACATTATTATTATTATTATTATTATTATTATTTCATGTGTGTGCATGAATTTGCATAGATTGTCATTAGCTTTTATGGCTTTGATGCATTGAAATGTATTAAAATGATCATTATAGCCTAATTTTTTATTTTAATTTTATAATAATTATGATTAATTAATTATAATAATAATAAAATTAATATCATAATTATAATAATATTATGATTTTTTATTTAATTTTAACATTATTATTATTATTATTATTATTATGATTTCATGTGTGTGCATAAATTTGCATAGATTGTCATTGGCCTTTATAGCTTTTATGCATTAAAATATATTGAAATGGTCACTATAGCCTAATTTTTTATTTTAGTTTTATAATGATTATAATTAATTAATTATAATAATATTAAAAATAATATCATAATTATAATAATATTATGATTTTTTTAATTTTAACATTATTATTATTATTATTATCCAATAAAAAACAAAAACTTAAAATATTAAAATTAAAAAATTAAAATTAAAATAAAAAAACAAAAAATTAAAAATTTTTAAAAAAAAAGTGTCCGTAGCCCAAAAAATTAGAAAAAAAAAAGTGGTCATACTGCCACTGACAAAGGTGGTATAGCCCACAAAATTTTGACAAAATTTTCTCTCCCCTTCACCTCAGCCAAAAGTACTCTAAATTAGGAAATAGTTTCATAATTCACCACAAAAAAAACTACTTTTAAAAGTACCATAATTTGGGAAATAAAAAAAAATTTACCATAATTTGGCAAATAACCCTATCATTGGACTAAGACATTTGGTAGAAAGTATGATTTAAATCCCAACGACTAAAGTAGCAATATGCCCCCTGAACTTGAATGCAATAGTCAATTAGCCCATAACTTAATTTTTTGGTCAAGTATCCCACAAATTTGATAAATTTAACCATAATTAAATAACTAATAATCTAACAGTTCTAATTATAAATACAAATGTGTGTACGGTAAAAAGACTCTCTCTCTCTATATATATATATATATGAGAATAACTAGAAGAGTTGTACAAGAAACAAACTATTAACATATTTGAAAATAAAATAGTTCTTTTTTTTTTTTTGTCACTAGGGGAGGAGGAGGGGGATTTGAACCCCTCCCCTATCATACCTTCTATGTGGATGAATTTGACTTCTTGCCAACCCATCCCTAGGCAGAAAGGTAAATAAATAAATAGTTCTATTTGAAAAAAAATAAATAGTTCTATTTGAAAAAAAATTTAGTGTGGGAAAATATATTATAAGTTATTGTGTTTGATGTTGTTCACATGTTAATTGTCATTGTGGTACCTATCATATTAATAATAAAAATTAAAATACATAAAAAAATATATTTAATTTTTAATTTTTACATAAATTTAAATTATAATGATCAATAACTTTTTAAAATTAAAAATTAAACAGTTAAATTATATTTATTTAATTTTTTAATTATGATCAAATAGTATTGAAATAACTCATATTTTCTCTCTTATACTCTTATTATTTTCTGACTTTTTTTCTTACACTTTTGTTATGTAAATTTAGTCCTAACACTTTTACTTACGAGGACATTAAGTACTTGGTGTAACACAGCAGGAGAAAATTTTGAAATTGCCGTTAATAGCGACACATCAACTGACAGGTTAACATAAATTGAAACTTCACACTTACATCCTTCATCTTTTGACTTTTTTTTTTTTTTTTTTTTTTTTTTGAGAAATATGAATCTTCGTTAAATGAAAGAAGAATCATACAAAGCAGACGTGGAATTAACAAAACTGAATGATAACTGGGCTAGTGCATGAGCCACTTTATTCGCTAATCTAGACTTGTATTGAAAAGAAATAAAAACAAAAGCATTACTTAAATGTAGAATATTAGCAGTAACCAACCCCAAAGGTGTATAATCTGAATTTGCAGAGTGAAGTCTTTGTATAAGAGTTTGACAATCCGATTCAAAGGTAACTGCATAACCAGTGCCAATATTTGCTCTGATAGCTGCATCGGAAATTAATTTAATAACCTCCGGTGCAGGAGGGAACCATCGAGTCTGTAGAACGCTGCCTTGACTGTCCTTAACAAGAAGATTTGCTTCTTCATACTCTGTCAACAACTTCAAAACCGATTGGTGACAATAATTAACCTCCAAAAGCTTCCCATCATGCAGCAAAACATTCCTTTGATGATCGGTCATTGAATGCGGCTTCCAAAACCCAATTTGCCTCTGCCCAATAGAAGTTGAACGCACAGAAGAAACATGCTCTGCAATTACCACAGAAACCATACCAAAACTAAAACACAACACTTAACTAAAACACAGAAACCATACCAAAATTAGATCTCTAAACGAAAAACAAATAAGTGAATTATAAAAAAAATAAGTGTAATAATTAGTTCAATTACCGCAGGAGAAGGAGATCTATTACACTATGTTTGGGACGGGTCTAGGGAGGGGAAGTAAGGGGAGGATGCTTTCAGGAGGTTGTTTGGGAAGAAGAGACGGAAGGTAAAGAAGAGCTAAGGAGGGGTAAGCTGTAATCGTCCGTACAGCTTATTTGTGGGTTTTCTTTACACTCTGATTTGGGATGTAAGGAAGGTAACGGATGATTTTTTTTTCTTCCAATATTATCCTTGTTTATAAATTAAAATTCCAAATTTATCCTCAGCTTCTTAAAACCTAGTTTTTCTTCCAACGTTGCAGTCCCTCTTTTTTGCTCTGTTTCTCCTCCATCTGCTGGTTACTGCCTCTTTTTTTTTTCCAAGTCATTTTCAGATCTTGAGAAGAGATTTATGTAAGTTGGCTCTTTACTTTCATTTTTAATTTTTTTTATTATTGTTATTAAACGTTTTTTATTTTTCCTTTTATCTCCAACTCTTGAATATTAGCATTTTTTTTCAATTTTTAGACATCTTAATTTTTCTAATTAATTTTTCTTTTTGCTTTTGATTTACAGAGCTAGCCCATCCTTAAGGTTAGTACCCATTTATTTTTGTTTTGTACTTTTCTTTTGTATATTACCATCATCAATTTTGTAAATTTGTGTTATAGTTGTTTTTATTGAGCTAATGCAATATTTACTATTTCTCATATTTTTAATTGTGACATGGTTGAAAAAATGCATAATATTTCATGATTTTTGTACACTATTTTTGTGTTATAGTTGTTTTTTTTTATCTAATGCAATATTTACTATTTCTCTTATTTTAATTGTAACATGGTTGAAAAAATGCATCTGATTTTGTTCATAATTTGATGATGATGTGTTGTTCAAAAAATTTTGATTATTCTGTGTATATTTTATAGAAGGATGATCAAAATATCAATGGATAAGCTTTCATTAAATTGCAACGAATGCATCACTTATCAGTAGTTAAAGTTGTTTATATCATAATGTATTGGATTGGATTGAGAAGACGTAAACAAAAAAATACCATTACCTGTGATGTAAGGTTAGAAGGAGAAAATGTGAGGTCAGAACTTATGACTCAAATTACAACAACAGGTGTCATTGTATTATAAGAATGAGCCCTGTAGCATTTGTTGGTCTGGGTGATCTTTTAGTTAAAAAAGGTGGTCTGAAACCAACAATACGCGTTAGTATTGAAGAGCAAGTAGCAAAAACACTTTATTTATTAGCACATAATGTTACCAACCGTGAAATTGGATTTTTCTTCTATCGTTCCGGGGAGACAATTAGTCGACATTTTCATAATGTTGTTAGAGCTATAGTAGAATTAGAGGACAAATTTCTCAAACAACCAGATGAATCACAAGTACATTCAGATATATTCAACAACAATTGATTTTATCCATATTTTAAGGTAAGGAATTTTTTTTATTTTGATGTTTAGGTTTACTATATATATATATAATACGCACCTCATAATAAACGTAATGTTAGGATTATGTTGGTGCTATTGATGGAACACATATCCGCGTGAAAGTTTCATCTAAAAAAGCTCCTAAATATCGTGGTAGAAAGGATTATCCAACGCAAAATGTTTTGGTTGCATGTACATTTGATTTGAAATTTACTTATGTCTTACCTGAATGGGAAGGCACATCATCTGATTTAAGAATATTAAAAAATGCATTAAGCATATCATATCCCCTTAAAATTCCAGAAGGTAATTATATGGTTTTTTTTAATTTACATAAATACATTGTGTGGTATAGTAAGTTAATGTAAAATTTAATTTCTTTTAGGAAAATATTATCTTGTTAATGGTGGATTCATGCTGAGAAGTAGTGTTATTACACCTTATAGAGGAGAGCATTATCATTTAAAGTAGTATTCACGAAATGCACGGGAGTTATTTAATCTTGGACACTCCTCTTTGTGAAATGCAATTGAATGTGTTTTTGGTGTACTTAAGAAGCCATTTCCTATTATAGTAAGTGCAATAGAACCTAATTTTGGCATTAAGACTCAAAAGGAAATCATTGTGGTTTGTTGTATTTTATATAATTATTTAATGGGTGTAGATACAGATGAAAAAATACTTTCAGAGGTTGATGCAAAACTTTTAAATAATAGTGATCCACAAGATTGTCCCTCTAGCATAGATGATGATGAAGAGACTCGTAATGGAGAGCTAGTTCGAGATTCTATTGCTGCATCAATATGGGTTGATTATGATATGTGATGTGCATCTATGATTTTAAGTTAGTTGTGATTTCATAGTTGTACTTTTATTTTTTGTACTTGTAATCTTTTGACATTTTTTGTTCTTATTTTTTGAGTTAATGAGAAACGAATTGTTTATGTGAAATTTTTATTTTAACGTCAATCATATAGGTGCATTTGTTATATATATTATAATTAAGTTATAATAGATTTTTCTTGATAATCTTTGTTAGATGCCTCCAAAAAAAAA
>CATIWM010013791.1:0-17848 GCA_949671775.1 Mallotus repandus | reverse complement strand
CTAACCAAGCCCCTTGCCAAAAATTCCTTTCAGTTTATCTTTAGCAAGCTTCGGTTGCACAGGATTTCACCATCAGCTTGAGTGGGGATATTCGGGATAATCACTACTAACCAAGTTTAGTTATTCAATTTGTATATTTGTTATTCTGTTCATATAGTTTATCTATTCTTAGCCGCTGTTGTAACCACTGTTAGTTTACCATTGTATTATATATAATCATCTTACATTCGATACAATTCAATATATAGTAAGAAATATTCTCTTCATCATAAACTCTGAGTAGTACTATTGAGGTTAATCAGAGCCATTTTGTTTCTTGGTTGGAGGTAATGTTTGCTCAATATGATCTCCAATCTTGTGAAAGAATCTGCATGATTTTATGGTCTATATGGCAGTAGAGGAATAATCTAGTTTGGAGGTCTGATAAAAGAGTTCCTTGTGATTGTGTTAGAGCATCATTTCAATTCTTAGAAGACTACCATTCTTATAATCATGGTATTAGTCTAGCTATTAATCATAATTTGGTTGAGGTTGTTAGATGGAAGAAACCGCCACAAGGTTGTCTCAAACTTAATATCGATGTTGGTCTTGATAATGTTAAGAAGCTGATCAGGTTTGGTATGGTGTTTTAAAAGATGGTAAGGGCGATGTTCTTCATTGTCAAGCATAGTGTATGACTGGTTTGTATGAAGCTCATCTAACAGAGGCTATGTGCTTAAAGGAGGCGCTCAGCTGGGTTCTCGCACAAGGGCTTTCGAACATTCAGATTGAGATTGATGCTAAAATTTTGGTGGACACTGTTAACAACCAGGCTGTTGATTTTTCTGAGCTTGGCATTCTTGTTGCTGCTTGTTTGAAACTTTTCCATAGTTGTAGGAATGTGTCTGTTTTATTCACTAAACGACAAGCTAATGATGTAGCTCTTTCATTAGCAAAGCTTTTTTTTTCTCTTGCTAATGGTTGGTACTCATCGGAGTTTCCTTAGTTTTTAAGTTCCCTAGTTTCTCTTGATAAGTTGTATTTTTTATTAATAAAATTATCCTTTTTCTTAAAAAAAAAAACACCATAACATTTGGTGAAGTAGGTAACAATGTTAGGGAAATGGGTAATAGACTAAAACATGAAGGTCAAAATATAATGAAATTCTTTGATACTAGCATGGATTTTTGACCATTTTAGGAGTACGTGACATTTCTTAATAAACTATGTTTATATACTAAATAAAATTTGTGCATAAATTTTGTGAGAAAATGACAACTGTAAGTTTATCAATATATTTAATTCAAAAATTTGTTAGACAGTCAATTATTATTTCTATTTTATATATAAGTCATGTGGCTTATAATTTGTAGAGATGCAATTTTATAATCCCACTTGCTATCTTTAAAATAAAATTTTATCAAATGTAAATTTATAAATAATCAAATTTTGTATAAAAATTTATTATCATTTTTAAAAAGATTATCTATTATATTAGATTAATCAGTGATGAGATTTTATTGTATAAATATATTTTTACTTTCAAAAAATAATAATCATATTGTTAGTATAATTATAGCGATGATTTTTTTTTATTATAAAAACTCTTGTATATCTTTTTATAATAGGAATAGGAAGAAATATATTTTACAAATCGAAAGTTTGTTATTAGGGGTATGCAACAAGGTCAAAATCGATTAATCAAATTGAAATGATTATGATTATAAAAAATATATAAATATTGTATATTAGTTAATAGATTTTGAAGGTGAAAAACTAAAAAAATTAAACCGCCTAAATATTTATGTATATATATTATAAAATATTATATTAAATACATCAAATTTAGAAAATATGTTTAAATATTAAAATTATAAGTGAAAAATTATTTTTATTTATATTATTAATGAATAAATTTTAAAAAATAAATTAATAAATAAAATTTTTAATTATTTTAAAAATATAATTAATAAATTGATTAACCGAACCAAATTGGTTCGGTCCTATTCAACTCTTATACATATTTAGTTTGGTTTTGATTTTTGATTTTAAATATTTTTGATTAATCAATTTTATCATTTTGATTCGGTTTTGAACCGAAACCAATTCTTATATCATGGAACTCTGTTTATATTGCAATATGGACTAGGGGTCAATCACACGTGTGAATAAAAGCGTATTTTTTTAAACGCAACTCTATTTTTAGTATCACCTTCTTCTTCTGTCTTCTTCTTCTTCTTTTTTCCAGCTCTAAGTTTTATTGATTGAATAGAGCATCAAACGTCATTGATTTTCACTTTTTTTTTTCCAGCTCTAAGTTTCCAACTCTAAGTTTTCTTCTTCTTTTTTTATACACAACGTCAAACGTTTTTTTTTTCATCTCAAACGTCCTCTTATTTTTTTGTATTAAATTTCGTTTTAATTAGTTAACTTCTCTTTATATTTATAGTAATTAATAGGTTAATTGATTAAAACTATGAAATTTATTGATATTCACTTGTATGTTTATTGAGAATCAATGAATCTGTAGGTCAAAATCAATGAGTCTGCTGCAAGTTCATTGACTTTTGCCTACATGTTCAAATGAACATGCAGGTAAAGATCAATGAATTTTGTAGCAAGTTTACTGACTTTCACCTACATTTTCATTAACCTTCACTTGTAGGTTCATTGACATTCCCCTGCAAGTTTACATTCAATTTAATGTTTATTTAGTAACACAACTAATGAATTTATATGCACAAACTAAACAAATAAAACAAAATAGTTTGCAGTCAAAATTCAATCTAAAAAATACAAAAAGAAGAAGAAGAAGAAGTTGTTGAATTTTAGAAGAACATGATACCATTCGCAAATCCTCCCTCTCTTGTTTCGAAGGACTTGAGAGACACCATTTTCTTAGGAAGAAGAAAAAAAACCACTAATCCAAAAAAAAGTGCAGAAAAGAGAAAATAGAGAACGTGACCGAAGAAAAAAAAAGCCAAAAAAAGAGAAGAGAAAGCGTTTTGTGATCGGAGAAGAGAATAGAGCAGAAAAAGAAAAAAGAGCGCTAAAAAAAGGAGAAAAAAAGCATAAAAAAATGTTAAAATAAATACTCATACGTATAATGGACCACTAATCTATATTGCAATACAAACAGAAATATATGATATAATTTGCGAACCGGAACCGCGGGAGGCTCACCCGTAAATTGTCATCCATGTTCTGAATCACTTACCATTATGGCATTAACTTCGCTTTGTCCGCTGAAGGCGATATCATACATATTGGGCTATGTTCGACTTTTGGGCACCTGCCCAACCGGTTAAGTCAACGATATGTAGCCCACCTAAAACCACGGGCCTGGCTAGGCACACTACTCTCAAGTAAAAAAGAAAAAAAGCCCAGATTTGGTGTCCAATTCACGCAACAATAACGACGCCGTTTGTAAAATTAATTCATTGCCCCAGTTGCCGTCGGCACGTTAAGAAGCTTGGCCGCTAACTTGAACGGAAAAAACACAAAAAGAACGTTGAAAGTCGGTTACCTGCCCGTCATAAACAAGACATAACTACCAAACGGCCAAACCAATGCACACAAATTGCTCTCTCTCACACACACGACATTCACAGCTGGCGCATTCGCGTGGGAGGGAGCCAACGAAACGCACGCACCGAGCCGTCTTCAACGCACGTCAAGAAGCTTCGGATCTGTCATCACAATCAATAAGTCATCATGTGGCGTTCTTTTTGGCGATCCATCGATCGCTTCTCGCTTCAGCACTTCAAGTACGTACTCAATTCTCTTCACTTCACTTCACTTCACTTCACTTATAGTAGCAGTAGATTTTGCGATTGCGAGTACTGGTTTATATGATTTTTTTTTTTGTGGAGGCAGATATGTGATTAATGAGTTACGAGAGATCAAAGTTGTCGATAAGCATAACAGGGTAATTTTAATAATTTTTTTTTATTATTTGATGTTAATTTAATCATTGATTGAATCTGTATTTTCTTATGTTCGTTTCAGGAATTAGTTATAGATCTTCTTCAGTCTATTGTAGAGATAGTTACGTACGGTGATAAGCAAGATCCGCTGATTTTTGAGTACGAACAATGCTCGCTACACACTGTTTGGCTTGCATTTTGGTAATTTTTTATTATGTTGAAAGTGAATTTTTTTTTTGGGCAATTCTGCAGATGTTTTATGGAATATCAAGTTTTGGCTGAGTTTGTTCGTCTGTTAAAGATTAGCACAAAAAATTCAAGAATTGAGGCACCGTTGCTTCAGTATCTTAGTATAATGATTCAAAACATGGATAGCGAACATTCGATCTGTAAGATGTCAAGTGTTGTTTTGCTTTGTTTAGTTACCAGTATATTGAATTATTTTTTGGCAGTTGCTCTGATTATTGTTCTTCAATTACATTGTTAGTGATGAATTTTGATGATTTTATTACCCCAGACTACTGTTTGAGCAATGACTACATCAACAACATTATAGCACATCAATACAAATTTGATGGGGGAGATCTAGCTCCGTACTATATATCTTTTTTAAGGTTGTCATATTTCTCCTCTAAAACTGTAACTTTGTTCAAATACATCTACTGGTTGCATTATCTACATGTTGCTTTGTCTTATATGTTTAATTGCATATATCTGACTCCTCTTCATGCTTTTTTTTTTTTTACTTTCTCATATCAGAGCCGTGAGCAGCAAAATAAACAGAGATACACTTTGTCTCCTTGTAAAGGTTCAAGGGGTAAGATAAACGTATAAACCTAAGATTTTGTTCTTCATATTTTATGCTTTTTACATCATGCTTTGGTGTGGAATGCTATCATTAGTCATTGAGCTATGTGGCTTTTGATGACTAAGAAACCGGTGTAGAGGTCATGGTGTTCTTTTGTACTCAATTAGAAAGCAAATTTACACTTAGCAAAGCAAGTTATAAGAATTCTTTACTTAAATTGTCAATTCAACATTTAAATTATCCATTCCTCCTGTATTATGATTATATGAGGCCGTTCTTACCCTTGGCTGGTTGATGATTTTTAGTATGCTAGGCCTTAAATTTTGTTTCGCATGCAAAACCATAGTATAGTTTCAAAAAACATTTTGATTATACTATCGCTGTATGAATTTGATTTGATACTTTAATGGTGAATGTAAGAAGGTGCTATGGGAGGTAGGTAGTTGTTTTTCTTTCTGCTCTGAAGGTTTTTGGCCAATGAAAAGCAGAATCGGAATTTGTTAGTAGTGTTTTAATTGTTTGGAGTGGGGAAGATGTGTAGTTTTTGGCCATTTTGGACTGCGTTACAGGTCCAAGTGCAGCTTGCTGGTGTTTCACCTCTATGCCTTTGTTGACCATACTCCATAAGCAGGATTTGTGCTCATCGACAGAATTCATTCAGATAACACATTTGTATTTGGATCAAAACATGTTTGAAGCTTCAAGAATTTTTGCTCTTGCCTTTACTGAGTTTTGGCCATGATCTTAAAAACTCTGTTTATCATGTGTTTTCTCTGATTGCAGGATGTTTTAGTCTCTTTTCCGTTGTATAGTGAGGCTCTTACATTTGCTCAGCATGGGGAAAAGATGATTCAGACAGCTGTACGTGCATTATCTCTCAACATATACAATGGTATTTATTTGCTATCTATAGTTAGTACTAAATGTGAAGAGTTTCATGTGTAGTTCATAACACAATTCTTTTGATCTTGTAGTTAGCGATGATATGGTTTATCAGTTTGTTTCAACTCCTCCAGCTTCAAAGTACTTCTCAGACTTGGTTCATAACTTGAAAGAGCAATGCGTTCAACTGGACAGCCTGGTCCTTGCTACCGAGTATTTTTCTTTGAATTTCTAAGAGAAGCTTATCTCATTTAATAAATAGTGCTGGGTTAGTGGTAACCAAATTTGTGTGAATAAACCTCTAGAATTTTGATGCAGGGTTGCAAGCACCAGTCAAAAAAGAAAGGATCTACTTTTGGAAACTGATAAAATTGTTGATGATCTGTATTACTTTAAGGATATTTTAAGTGTTGGTGCATCTTGTTTGAGTAAAGTGGTTACACAGACTCTTCTCAACTTGCTTGTATTTCCTATATTGCTTCCATTATTTCAATTAAGGCAGAAGGATGTAAGTTATTTTCCTCTTATCTCATCCTTTTGCATTATCTTTTGGAACTCATGAGATAATCTCTGGGAATAGTTTAAGATTGAATTGTCTTAATTGTTTTTACTGTTCTGGAGGCTGCATTTTTGTCAATGAACCCATTTAAACTTGTATTTTTTTTAATATTGAAACATGGATTAATAGAGTGTTTGAATTGTATGGTCAGATGGAATACCTTAGGTTTCACTTTAAACATAGGGTCACTTGCAGTACATTTATAAATTTGTTGGGGTTACACCTCCGGTGTACATGGCTTATGCACCCTGTGATGTTGTCAATTTATTTTGTGTGCTTGCACAAGTAATAAACTTAAGTGACTTGTCTCTATTTTGTATCAAATATTGTTTTCTAGTGTGTCAAATGTGGAAGGCCAAAGTGTCTGATAATAGATTTCCCTTTGGCTCATATTCTTCAAATCTATCATAAGAATTATATATGTATTGGGTTCAAAGGTGTTGTCAGGTGGCTATTGTACTATAGGCTTTAAAGTTCTAATTTCTGGTAAAAAACCTAGAAACTTGATCCACATTTTTTCCCTTTCTTCCCATGGCATCATCAGTGGCATGTTAATTAAGAATGCAAATCATCATGGTGGGAGGCATGCAGAAAAAATTCAATGTTTGCATCTTAAGTGACATAGAGAAAATTTTCCTGTAATTGAGCATTTAATAACATTTTTATTTTGTTTCAGGGTGCAATTCTATCTGCCATTACGTCTGTGTATATAGTCTGTCGACTTCTTCAAATTGTTGGTGGAAAAGAAATTATTAACTCTGTGGCTGAAATTATTCTATACCCTTTTATGCTAAGTGTGAGGGATGCTAGCGAAGGCAGTACCGCTAAATCATTTTTCAACCATTTGAATAATGTGGAAAAATTGGTACTTTCTGGTTCTGAGTCTGAAATAGCAGAAAACATCAATGGGGATCTTCTCAGCAAGGATATATCATCCAATTCTCATTCCTTAAACCACTATTTGGATGATAATGTATGTCCAAAAAGGTTTGTGGATCTTGTTTGTTTTAAAGTTTCTTTTTTCATGGTGTAAATGATAATATATTTTGAGTAATGAGTCTGCTTCTTCTTGTATTAAGTAAGTTGGCTGTTATTTACTTTTTGCCATTGTTATCCACAAGTTGAATTCTGGGATCCTAGGTGAATCCGGCAGGAAAACCAGGATGCAATGTAAAATTAGCTGAATTATTTGTTCTTATTGATAGAACAAACATATTATATGTTTTTGTATGTAGCCATGTCATATGTCTATTGAATTCATGCATAATGTTATTGGTGAAGGAAGGAATTTTATAGTGTATTTTTGCAGTAGAAATCCTTGGAATAAAAGAATACTAATATTAAATATGACACAACTTTGATTTATATGAATATCACACACACTATAATGTAGGAAGCCTTTAGCTTATCTTGTCGATTGGATCTCTTAAGTAGAGTTCTGTGATATGCATATTTCACTACCCGAGTTAATATCCATTTCATAGAAGTGTAGACTCTAAACAGACGCCAATTCTAATTGTTACTTAGTCATTCTTTGTCATTCTCTGTCCATGCCTCTACTTTGGATCTTGTTGCATATAGTGGAAGCATCAAAGGTTTGCCAGATTTACAGACTTGCAATGTATGCATGATATTTTTTTTTTAGTCATTACCTAAAGAAAAAGTTGTGCTCTGTTTTAAGATTCATATGTTGCTTGATATGGTGTCTAAGCAGATAAGATAGGATGTGTTTTGTTTGATGTAGGTGAAGTACACTACAGGCAAATAGTTATTTTTCTGCATTGTATTAGGAGTTGTTGGATTGTGTTTATTTGTCCTTACTATGATATTGATTGTTGAGCAGGAGTGGAATACTGGATTTTATTTTTTCTGACAATCACGGTCTCTTGCTAGCATCTCTATTCTTATTGCTTACTTTAGCAGAAAACAAAGGTATTATTTATTAACTGATTTTTACATTAAATACATATTTGATATTTGAAAGTGAATTTTGTGTGATTGAGATTTTCTTTTCTTATTATTTTTCTTTTACTTTTGTTTGGGTACAGATACTGATTATTCACTAGCTTCTATGATTGGACCAAGTGCCATGCAGCATGGAATGGTAAAATATCAAATTGCATATGCTTTTGATAGGAGTTAAATCCATCAGCATATCTACAATCAAGTTTTCTAGTAATTTCTTTTAATGGAATTTACCAATAGTAAATAGTCTATAAATTGTTCTTTAGGAAGCAAATTATAGTTTTAGTGGATCTCTCTTTTTTTTAAAAAAAAAATCTAGGGAGGGAGGAAAGTGGTCTCAGCATGTAAGCCCTTGACCTCTTATGTTCTAAAGGAAATGGAATTTTTTCCAAACCCCCTGTAATGTATAGGCAAATAAATGTATCACGAGGCCAAAATCCCATTACAAAACTAGCAATATGTGACACATTACTTGTCATTTAAAATTCTGGGCAGTGTTGTGAATCCAAATTTCATTCAATCACAATATAATCCTTTATGCATGCTTGAGAACTGTTTGATTCAGGTTGAGTCTTTTGGTTGCTAAATACTTGGAATACTGGCTTGAAATCTTCATACTGTTAGCAACAATCAATTGTCTAATCTAGTTGTTCCCTGAAGAATCGCCGAATCCCTAATCTGATACCAGGGTCTCAGTACATTCTCTACATTTTTTGTCTGATTTTGAGTGTTCACATTGTTGATATATTCATTTCAGGCTCATGACATCCGAGCTTCAGAGCCAGCTGATGGAAGTATCCTTGTAAAGTTTATGCCACAGGTATATTTGCCATCTGATAGTTCTTCTGTTTATTTTGAATTAAATTTTTTAAATCTGTGAATGACTGTATGCTTTCCAATGCTCCTATTTAAGCTCTCACATTTTGATTAAATTTTCTCTAACTTTACCTAATCTGTGAACTTGACCTTGTGTGTCTTGGTTGTGCATATCTTTCATTATCATGACAAACTTCTTAATTTATCTTTTTACAGATTTTAAATGCCTTATTGAAGGTTTTAGCAAGTGGGCCTTCAGTTGACACACAAATACAATGGTGCACAGGGTGGTTCTTGTGGAAGCTACTGGTTTTACAAGGAAAGAGTCTTGATGACTATAATTTGCACTTGTTTAATGTAAGGATTTCTTTTAATATAGGCGTTCATAATGTTGGCATGCATTGTAGATTGCTATAATACAACCAATCAATTTTTTTTTATGCTCATACTTTTGCCAGCTGTAAATCACATATATTATTATTTATCACGGAGTTTGTTATGGTGCTTTTGGTTGGGAGGCATTCTATCTTTCTCTAGGCCACCCCTGCCCCGCTTTGCCCCCGCCTGCCCCCGCCTTGGTCTTTGTTTACCAAGGAATTTCTTCTAAATTTTAGTTTTTTCCATTGGAAATTGGCAGATGGTCTTCTGGGTGTTCTATTTCAAAGTGTTTTCTTAAAATTTTAAATTTCATTGCTTTTCTTTTAGCAAGTTATATATTCCAGATTTCACTTTTGCTATTGGAAGTTGGGAGATGGGCTTCATATTTTACTTTTTAAATTCAATTTTCTTCTCGAAGTTATCTTAATTTGGAGAATACCACATAGAAGTAGAACTCAACTTGCATTGCTTTGCTTCATTCTGGGATTTGTTCTTACACTTTATTAAACAGAGAAACATTACCATCATACCATGTGCCTTGCAATGATTGATTATTGAACTTACTTTGCAGTTATATCTTTTCTAAAGGTTTATATTTTCTAGTTCCCATTGACAGACCTCGTATGAGCAGTCTCGTGAATTGTTTCAGAAAGAACTTGATGGGTGCTGGTTTGATTTCATTCTGGACACTATAAGGAATGAATGGGCAACTTGTAAAACAGGTATCTATTCAATTCCTAGAACTGAGTGCCCAAGGCTGTAGGGTTTTCTTGGGGTTTGGTGGTCTTATAATTTTGAGAGTGAACAGGTGAGCTGAATGCCCACCAAATGTGTAAAACCGCAAGAAAAAATAGAGATGATTTTGATTTGGATCAATTTTTCTCTTGAGCTCATTTGTCCATCATGACTTCATTTACAGCTCTTGAAAACCCATCTCAATTCAAAGATCCATTTTTCTTACTGGAGCTTGCTGTCCGCCCACAAGTAACATCAGGTATGATGCATTTTCATGCTAATCTTGTATATCTAGTCGGACTGGTAGTTTTCTTCCTTATGCTTTGGAAGTAAGCACCTTTTGCCTTCTCCATTGTTTTGAGAGTAGCTAAACATCAGTTATAATGTGCAGGTGATGTTACATCTCGTGTTTCTTGGCAGAGAACGGTTGACATAGTGAAGGTTTGTGATTGTGTCATTTACTTAATTGGAGTAGTTTAATGGGATACTTCCAATTCTAAATCCAAGTACTCCTGACTGTGTGTTGAGCTGGTTGTTACTTTGTTTTTACTCTTGATTTACTTAACCTTTATTATTGATATTGGTGTGCTTATGCATTTGGCCATTCTTGACTGCACTTCATGAGATAGTTTGTTCTCTAAGAAAATTTGTGTTACTTAGTTGGCAAATTTTTTAGTTTTCAAGTTCTTGCTCAACTGACTGCATGATCTTCTTCTTGTTTATTTTTCTTCATCGTTTTCATTACTGAAGTATCTGAGATATTGAACAACTCATAACTGTTACATGTAGGTTTTCATTCTCCATTTTATGTTGAAGGCTCTGATTTGCAAAGAAGAGTTGCTTGAAAAGCACTTTCTAGCTCCTCAGAGCAGTCCTCCTGTTGATTCTAGAAGAACCGACGCTTCAGATCTTTCATCTGCAAGCTTTGGGTCAGAGATTTCATTAGGTTGGGCATAATTACTTTTAGCTCTCCGTCTATCTTATGCCCCAATGACAAGTCTTCATTCTTTAATTTGTAAAATATTTGCAGGATCTGGGATCCCCTGCAGGATTGCCTTTTCAAATGCTGGAATCAGAGACATTTACCTGATACCTATGGCAAAAGGAACATCTGGGAAATTGTTTCTTGTGGAGAAACATCCTTTCCGCAGTCAACGAGGAGTTGTTATTGCAATTACTTCATTGGCTGGGTTGATTGTAAGTTCTGACCTTGCTACTTTTAGTCCTCAGCTTATGTGTGGAAAGAAAATAATTTTGATGAGGAACCATCTTGAAGAGATGTGTTGATTTAGGTCTGACTAGAACAATAAATAAATTCATTTAGTAATGAAGGGGCCTACCATGGCTGTCCTATCTTGTTGGCTTCAGCAGATGCTTGCTTGAGTGCTGAATTATATTTGAGCCTTATGGCTGGAGTGCCTTGTGCTCTTGTACCACACAATGCCTGGGTTTGGAAAGGCACATGTAAATGTACCTTGTAAAAATATAGAATTGTACAGGCTAATATGAGATTTTGAAAAATGAATTTCACCAATGTCAGTGGCCAAAGACCTGACCAATGACAATCTACAGAACTCTTAGGATGGTGGACTAGAGAATGATTGGTTAAGATATCTAAATGCACTGCAATGGATCCTACATTACAACTAGTTATTTTGGGGATTTAGTAAGAAGTGCACTTCAGGGATAAGGAAGATGTGAATGCTTGGAAAAAATTATCTTCCTATTACTTGTAATGAGGCAGTCATGAAAGCTCAGTGGGCTGTATTCTTGAGCCATAGATGGCACTGGAAAGGTAAGAGGTGCCTCCTCTTTAGCCTATCCAAATGATGGTTGGATTCAACATTTAGAAAATTATTAAAAAAAAAGCATTGTACCACAAATTTAGATCCTGTATGTGAAAGAGTATTATTGCATAATCTGGGATATTGCAAGTTTAGGGAGGGTGGGAAAAAAGAGGTTTCAGGCCAGTTATGCCAATAGAATACAGAAACAGTATCAGAAAGATTACTTCTGATAATAGTCATTCTTCTGATGGAAGACTGTGAAAATGTTTTGCGCTTGGACCCAGCAAAATTTGCACATGAATGTCACAGATATGAAGTATGGGTTGTCCACTGAATGATATTGGTTACTGAGCGATGGCACTATTACACGATTCTAGAGTTTTCTCATTGCCTTCATTTCCATCCTAGTCAGAAATTAGGACAGAACTTTGGATGTTCTCCATTAAATTTTGGAAGATATTATTGGACTTCTACTACTTGTTATCAGCGTGCCACCCTCTGATGGAAATAAGCTGTGGAATGGAAGTAGCATTGTTCTATTTTTCTTACTAAGTCTTCGTATTCCCTAAATGCTTTATTCTTTTGCATATGTGGAAGTTGCCATTCCTGGAAAATTTTAGTTGCACTGGATCAAGAACAAAAATGATTTTGTACAAGAAAATTTTGTGAGTGCAGCTAAAAGAAGCGTACACCTCGATTTGTGGCTAAATTAGAAGAGATAACGTAAAGAGGGTGCTTAAGGGGATTGTGCAACACAAAGATGAATGGTTATACTTGTAAGGTAAAAGTCAGTATCAGATTGATCCCCTGTAGGCTTCAGCGAATGCTACATGAGGCATTGAATAAAGAGTTAATGCTAATTACATTCCATGAAAGATATGACAATCACATAGCAGATTCTTTCCCCCTTGGAATAAATTTTTAAGTATGAGAGCTTTTTCATATCCCTTAGCTTTTCCCTTTCTCAGAACAAAATGGAATTATGTTCTTGCGAGTGTTTATTTTCCATTCCTAACTGTGGTGTCAAACAGTCATTCATTGATCTATTTGCTTTTCTCTGGTAGTTTGTCATAGACTTAATCACCTCCAAGTTTTTTGGGGGTGATTCCCTCCTCTCTACAACAAGGCTTAAGCTTTAAATTGTCTGATGGATTTACGAAAATTCAAATAAATCTGGTTACTTGCTTTTACTTAAATATCACAAGGAAGTTGCAAAAGAAGATAGTCTTAACATTTTTTGTTTCATTTGCAACAGCCCAAGATAGATGAGAATCATTCCACATGGTTGCATCTCAGGATAAGAGACTTTGATCCAAGATTAAATACGAATAAAACCAGAAGCAACAACTCAAAAGGGTCCTATCCTACCACTGATGGGAGATGGACGCTTGGTTTTTCAAATGCAAAAGCTTGTGAGGCTGCTCGATTGGCTATAATTGAGGAAACTAACAAGCAGAGATCTTCTGTGAGGAGTGCACTTGCCCCACTACTTCAAGGTAGATCACAAGGTAAAGATGAGCTAAGCACCAATGCTGAGGGATTATAGGAGACTCTCTGTGTGTGTGTGTGGTTTTTTTCTTTAAAAATTTTGTTGCAACATAGATAGGTTGGTCCTGCGGTAGATAAACAATTTGAGACACCAACTCGTTTACAGATATTATGATTCTTGTGTAGTACTTTAGAATGCATAATAAACAACCAGAATAGGATATGTTTTTGTTTTTTCTATGTATAGTCTATATGATAATGTAAACAAGAAATCAAGTTTTATCATGTAAAATGGTTTTATGTATTTTGTAGAACAGAAACTTAGTTCTGAAGTGAAGATCTAGTGCTAAAACAAGTTTTTTGGTCTCACTTTTCCAGTCCTCTTTAATATTTGTTTTTAATTTGGTTACAACTTCTTTTGAATGTTTTTGAAAATGGTTACTGAAAGAATGAATTTTCTGTGTATAATGAACTGAATATACATCAGGTAAATATATGTACAATGCATTAGCAGTACAAGGAAAAGAAATCTAGAAATCATGATAAGAAAAGAAGGTAACTAAAATAATGTTGATTTGATGAAATACTTGATTTGGTCAACTTTGTGGATGTCAATCCCATGATTGTAGAGGGAATACCTGATAAGGAATATCTGATTTCTAACAGCTTAAGAATATCTGATTCCTTGCAGTTTCGGATTTTTACATTTGCATTCCTTTTTAGCCTACTGCTGCTACTGCATATGTTTGGTAAATCCATGTAATAAAGGATCATATGTTTCATGATTTATGGTGTCATGTTATGATTGCTGAAATTTTTATTGAAGGTTGATGGTGTGAACTTGAATATGTTCGATTGTGTATTATTATGTGACTTGTTAGTGTTGGAAGAAATCAGCTGCTCAATGTATTTGTTTTCTTCTAGTAGCTGCAGCTCTTTTTTGCGTGCTTTGCAGCAGTTGTTGCATTTTTGCATTTTTCTTTTTCCCTGAGAGGTGGGTGCGTCATCTTATTTTTGTTTGTCAAAAAACCAATACAAGTCTAACCCATATATCAGCAGTGCCTAATTTCTTTCAAATTGTGATTTGAGAAGTATAAATAAATAGCTAAAACGTTCAAACTTTTTTTTTTATTTTTAATTTTGGCTGTGGTGACATAGAATCAAATTCATTTTGGTTGTGTGATTGAAAATTTTTTTTCTGATCAGCCGTAGTTTAATTGAAATTATTATTAATAAAAAATTATAATTTTTTTTTGTTTAAAAAAAATCAAAATCTTTCTACCAATTAAGAGGAGTTCGATTGATATTGTTATTTATTAGAATTGTAAAGATTTTGAGTTTGATAAGGGATGACTACCATATAATGTAAACCTACAGTTCAGTAAGCCTCCAATGCATGATAAAATAAAAAAAATAAAAAAATAAAACCTTTCTACTACTAATAGTGTTGAGTACTGGTCATGTAATCAACCATTAAAAACCTATTATACATCAAATTTATATATTTAATTAGTAATTAAATATATAAAAAGAGCAAAATTTATTATGATGAATCTATTTAGAAAGTCTCTGGAAATAATTGTTGATGTATATATAGTTTTTTTTTTTTTTGAGGAATGTTGATGTATATTGATATGCTAATTGGCATATATTTAGATTATTTTTGCACAATTTTTTTTCTTGCTATATAAGCTTGTAAAAAAATCTGAAAAATGGTTTCCTTTAGTTTTTTTTTTAATTTTTAATTTATTAATTTCTATGAATGTAGAAAATCACCAAAAATTATGGAAATGTTATCTTGAAAAATGCTGTGAATCGGACAAACCATGCCTCAAAAAAACATTAATTACTAGTTTAATCTGTTTCAAGGCAGAAAATGAGAAAAATAGTGTAGCAAAAAGTAGAAGATAATAAACATAAAAATAATGCAAACTTTTGGGAAAAGGAGTGTGTGTGGTACGTAATTCCATCACCTTTTACGTTAACAAGGCTGTCATGTCAAAATTAGAGCAACTTTTTCTCCATGAAATACCTTTAATAAAGTCTGCCGCCCAGCCAAAACCATAAAACTCTAAAAAATTAAAAAAAAAATCTATAATAATATTAAATTAAAAACTATTAATTGTTAGATATTGCTTTCACCCACATGGCCACGTATAATAGACCCGAGATGCTTATTTTGAAGCTTAAAAGCATAAAATGAGCATCACTTTTGAGTAGATAATGCCATTTTTTACTTTTAATAGTGCTTTATGATATCGACAGTATATTTATATAAAAGTAGATATGTATGTGTGTAATTTGTCATTTTTTATTAGTTTAATATTTTAAAATTTAAAATTTTATTATTTTAACATTTGAACTCGTTAAAAATATAATTTTAAGATATCTGTTAACGCATATGATATAAAATAATAAATTAGTACGTGTCATATCTTTAAGGTTTAATTGACCAAAAATTATAAATAGATATGTTAAACTAACAAAAATTAACAAATACATAGGTGGTAGATGTATTATGTCATCATATTAGTACATATTAAACCATTTTATACAAGTTTAAATATTAAAATGACAAAACTATAAGTTAATATATTAAACTGACAAATTATGTTAAGTATAAAGGGCCGTAAATGTATTATATCTGTAAAAGAAAAAGTTAGATGTTGCGGGAAGTAATATTATTGTATATTACTGAAATGTCTTGCTGAAATAATTCTTCTCTATTATGAGCACAAAAACATACAAAAAATAAATATGTAATTTAAAAAAATTTTGTCATGCATTGTTGCGAGCGGTAACATGTAGCATTATTATCTATTTATCTATATATATCTCTATGCATTGCTTTTGATCTTTGAAAAAAAGAAAGAAAAAGAAAGAAGCTAGTGTAAGAGCTTGTACTCTCCTCTCTAATATAAACCCAAAAGAAAAAAAATAATAATTAAAGGAGTTGATGGTGAAAGAAGAGAAAAGATAACCCTATCTATCTATAATCTATCTTTCACTTTGATACACTTCTTTTGTGATGAAAAAAGATAGATCCAACTTATATTTATAGCAATAAGTAACAGTTAGGAATGGCTTTTGTTACAGTTATTTGCTTATTTAAAACAAAGCTTTGAACTGTTCTTGGTGAGAGGGAGATATGGGTTAGGGTGTGTCTTAAGTAACTATATATATATATATATATTCCTCTCTTTCACTCATTCAAACACACCTTTTTGTGGCATTTCAGAGAAGAATTTCACTTTGTTTTGTTTTTATGTTTGTTCAAAATCATTTGGGTGCGCTTTGTATGTCTTTTTAGGCCAACAAAGATGCAACCTTTTTGACTGGTGACTGAGAAACTCACTCAGAGAAAGACTTCATAATCAGCTTGGAGGTTCTTTTCTTTTTGGATTATTTGTTGGTTTTTAGCAATTACTCTTTTTGGGTCCTACTCTACTCACATCCTAGGATGTTTATGTCTAGTAACCATTTTATGGATTTGCACCATTTGCTCTGGGTTCGTATGGTGAGAACACATGCACAATAATGGCCAAACTAGGCATTCTTCTTGCCTTTCAGAGAATAATTTTCCTTTTAGATCATATCGATCATATCGTATATACATGGTAATTGAGTGACCCTAGCTAGCGGTGTGCTGTATATATAGGTGATAAAGACGGCTACATCTATTGAGAGGGTTCCAAAGGGATTATCTGGCTTCAAAGGGATAAAGACGGCTAGATATATTGAGACGGTTCTAGTGATTTTTTTTTAATTTAGTTTTGATTCAATTTTTTTGACATTTTATATCTAGTTAAATGAGTCAAAACTATTTTAAAATTCGAACTGAACTATAAAAAAAATAAAAATTATTTTAAAATTTGAATAGAATTATAAAAAGAGTACAACTTTTTCATTATATATTTCTTCATATATAAAATTTCAACTTAAAATTTTATTTAAAAAATTTTAAATTTTTTACTATTTAAACCAATCAATGTCTTAATCTATAAACTCACAGTTTGAAAGTGACTAAGTAAACTTATAATTTTTTTCCGTTAGAGTTCTAGTGATTTTTTTAAAATTTAGTTTTGATTCAAAATTTTTGACATTTTATATGTACCCAAATGAGTCGGAATTATTTTAAAATTCAAACTGAACTACAAGAATAATAAAACTTTTCCATCATATGTTTTTCACATATAAAATTTAAACTTAAAATTTTATTTGGAAGAATTCAAACATTTCACCATTTAAACTTGTGTGTGTGAGAGTTTTTTTTTTCTTTTCTTTTTTGGAAGTTTCGTGTCGTTTCAAATGAAATGCTACTTATTGGGGTTTCTCTATAAAGAAGGCAACATTCTTTCTAGTTGTTTGGAATTTGGGTGGCCTGCTACTGAGACTGTACTTCTTCATAACTGTGACTATAAAGATCTACTAGTTTTCCATCGCTCTACACACATACATCTCATCTTTTATCTTTTATTTTACTGGACTTGTTCCTTTTTTTTTTTTTTTTTTTTTTTTGCTTTCT
>CATIWM010013787.1:0-14203 GCA_949671775.1 Mallotus repandus | reverse complement strand
ACTATTTCATGAAGCTAAATTTTAATAATATCATTATAATTATTCTAATCACATAAAATATTATTTAAAATTATAGAAGTGAAATATTAAATTATCGGAATCAAATATAAGTATTAGGTAATGCATTTAAGGTATTTTCTAAATGCCTCGAAGAATTATAATGAGTAATTTGTGTAGTCATTTATATATAAATATATGTTTCTGGTGAGAAGAATATTTTTATTAAATATTCTAATATTTATGTGCATTTCGGTTAAAAGATTTTTTTATGTGTTGAGAGACATTTGAATTGTAGAATATTTGAAAAGATTTATTCTAAGAATTATTTATAGGAAATGTTTCAAAATACAAATATCGATCTTAAGTATATTTTTGGTATATGTGAGAGACATATTTTAGTATATGAAATGTATATGGCAAACATTTGATGAATGTATTTTGAGTAGTAAAAACAACGAGTAAACACTATATTTTGGTGAGAGTAAGACCATATTTGGGACATGGTGGGGCTGACAAGTGTGTATAGCTCATGCCTGAGGCCGAATATACATTTGTCTTATAGATGTAAGACCACGCCTAAAATATATGTATAGCTGTTGCCTCGGGCCAGATACATATTTTATCTAAGGTTTGGCATTCGAGAGAAATTGACAAAAATGAGATATATAAATTTATTGGCTTAAGTGGTTATCACACTTGAGTCATTGTATGCATACTGACTTTATTATATTGCTTTCGGTGTAGTGCCGGTCCACACTATATCCGATGTCATTATGATATGTGTGTCGTTTACTCTGATGTTGCTCCAATGATGAACTATTTCATGAAGCTATGACTTTCTATTGCAGTAAGAAATCTTATCACGGTTTATAATATTGAGACCATTTGAGATTTTGAGAGTATAACATTGTGGAATACTCTATATAAATTACTTGCTGCAATACATTCTTGAGTAAATTAGTATTACTTAATTTCTTAAATGATGCAAATTTATTTCAAATCGTAAATACATTGGGATAGTTAAGTACATAAAGAAATGAAATAAAAATAAGTTATTGAAATAAATTGACAACTGAAGATAAGATAATACAAACCACTAGTGAACTGTAAGTATATTTACATGAATCCATGATCTATTTCCCTTCTATTATCCAATACCATTTGTTTCCTTCCTTTATAGTTCACTCATTGAGTATTTCATCAAAAATACTCACCACTCTTCCAACATAATTTTTCACAGTAGCTGTTAATGACTTAAGCGTGGAAGTGAAGTCAAGATTTCAAAATGTATGCTAGCAATTTAGTGAAAAGTGTATGCTAAGAATTTATGTATGAGCTATGGAAGCGCAGAAAAAGGTTTAATATAGTATCAAGTGTATTATATAAAGAGGAGTGAGCTTTGTATTTTTGGTCTTTGGGCATTATGGACAATATTAAAATGTGTATTTGAAATTAATGTTTATCTTGTCATCTTATGTAAATATTTTAAATAGTTTTTGACTAATCAGACTAGTTATTATGTCGCTTATTATTTATGATTATTTTAAGTGATAGTGAATCGATCTTACCTATGAAGGTTAGTTTTAGATAACATTCCTCCCTATTGATGCCTTTGATGTGCTATTTTACTGTGATAATATGCAGAGAGGGTGTCAGTAGGAAAGGGTGTTACAACTTGGCATCCTAATAATTTTTTCTCCTTTTCTCAATTGCCTCCAGCCTTTATTGCATCAACAACCATGTCACAATTTGCACCACCTTACATTGGTTGGACACTTGACACTGAAGCAAGTCATCATATGACTCCAAATTCAACCGTAATTTATGATATTACACCTTATCAAGGCATGGATCAAATCCGGGTAGGCAATGGCTAAGGATTACCAATCGTGACTGAGGGTAATGCATTATATCCATCACTTGTTTTATCCCTTTTAAAACATAACAATGTTTTACATGTTCCTACTTTTACCAAATCCTTATTATCTGCTCAGAAATTTACAACTGATAACTCATGCTTTTTTGAATTTTGGCTAACTCACTTTTTTGTTAAGGGCCATAAGACTAAGGCAATCCTATTAGGAGGATGATTGAAGTTGGATTGTATTTCCTCCTTTCCCCATCAAATCATGCTTTTCTCAATGAATCTACTTCTTTTATCGATTGGCATTGGCGCACCCTTATAAACCCATTGTTTCTTAGACTAAACTTATGCAAATTATTATTTCAGAAGAGGAAAAAGAGCCAGATTTCACTGCTACAACCAAAAACATATAAGAATAATTACACTTACATATGGAGGATTACTATGCAGGTAACTCATTAATGTTCTATTTCTTGGGTCATGGATTATAATAGTCAATCAAATTTCAATAATGGATATGATGACATTATTTATCCAGATGATTTCATGAAAGAAGGCCTAATTTTTTATAGTGACATCAATTCCACAATTGTTTGGCCTCTTCTTAAAGCTAGCATCCTTCATGTTATTGTTGATGCATGTCCTAATGGAACCATTATTGATCTTGTTCATGTTTATTGTAACTCCCGTGTCCTCAAGCACTCATGATCCATCTCGTATAGTCATGATAAGGCATAAAATATTATTGTGGCTATTGTCATGAATGAGTGAGATTTTACAAATTTTTTTGCCACTTAAAATAATTAAAAACATGTAAAAATTAACAATATAAAATTAGATTGAAATAAAATTAAAGAACTAAAAGGTGACATTGGTTTTGGATTAAAGTGAGCAAGCTGAGTGAAAAATAAAAGAGTTGAGTAAGGGATAAATTGGAGAGCTAAAAAGTAGCATATAGGGGTTGTAGACTCATACATAGGAGATTAAAATGAATGAAGGAGTTGGAGAATAAGGTGGTGAAGTAGTTGGGTGAGAGTGATTAAAGGGACACATGTACTAAGGTTAGACTAAATGGTTAGTGATTAAAGGGACACATAAACTTAGGTTAGACTAAACCAATATGAGTTAGTACTAACCTAAGGTGGTTAGAGGTGTTATAAAAGGGCATAAACTAAATACATTAGATAGTGAGAAAGAGAGGAAATGGAAAAAGCTAAGGGAAGTGTTAATGACCGCAAGTGCAAGGGTCGACAAGCAATAAAGTGGAGAGTAAAGTATCATTCCCTCGAGGATTGATACTAAGCACTTATTAGTCTTAATCATAGTTGTTTAAAGCTTGCAAATATGATTTGAATAAAGTAAATAAAGAACTAAATAACAAATAAACAAAGGAATATAAATCAAGAAATTATTAATTAAATTACTAAAGGAAATGAATCAATGGAAAGACATGTTGTTGGGAGATTAAGCACTACATTTTCATTAAGTTAATTTGATAGAATATATCAACTTCCTAATACATATATCAAGTTTTTCAACAATCATTGAGTACTCTTTCTTAAGTAGCTATTCAACTAAACAATCATCAATTAATTGAAATTCATAAACATAGCTTAATTCTCATTATTACTATGAATATAAATCAACATCAAGCATGTAAGGCATTAGGCAAAATCCATAAGAGAATTAGATAAGATTAAGCTTTCTCAAGAAATTTAATCAATCTAACATATGTTTGTGAGTTTATTAAATCTACCAACTCTTATTGCATAGATCTAAACTAGAGTTATATCTGGCACAATATAACATTCAACCAAAATAATAAACAAAATATGCATTTAAAAGAAGAAAAAACTATCAAGTTAACATTAAATCCAGTGGATCTTAAAATCTAAAAAACAATAAAGAACTTAGCCAAATATGGCTATATAATCCATCATTCATATATTCAAATACAAAGCAAAATATTAGAAATAGAAAGGGCATGAGAAATTGTTATCAAGAAGCTTGAATGTGCACTGGGTCTCCTTCCTTAGCTTCTTTTTCTTCTCTTTCTCATTCTTTCTCTTCTTGCTTGTATTTTTTATTGTTTTTTGAATAAGAGAGTATAGAATGTGTAACCCCTAAGCAATTCATGCCTTTTATCCTTTTTAGCCTCTTCTAGAACATGTATTTTCACCTCCCTTCGATTTTCTCTCTAGAAAAAATACACATAAATATGTTATGTGCTGGAAATGTGCTACTCGCAATTGCGTAGAAGCTAAGCTCACCACAGAAGGGACTCTCATGAAAGGGTCGCAATTGCGCATACTCCACACTCATAATAAAAGCTTTGGCCATAAGAATCCGCGATCGGATATCCATCCGCGATTGCAAAAGGCTCGATATCACTATGAGGCTTCAAACTTGGTATTCCTGCGATCGTACACCTAGCCACAATCGCGATAGAAAGACTTCTCTGCTAATGCTCTATTTCTTCCGTCTCTTTTGATTCTTATCTTCATCATATCACCTCCTTATCTCCTTTTCCCTATAAAAATCAAACAAAAATTAAAGGTATCTAATTTTATATGCTTTACTATACTAAATACAAATTAAAATATATGAATGAATGCAATATTAAGTCCTAATTCTATGTGTAAATTGACACTAACATGAAGCTCTTGTTGTTTAAAAGTTTGAATGAATAAGGAAAGAAGAAAGCAAAGAGTAGTGGGTTGCATATTGAAGGAAGGGCCAAAACATCATCTAGGATATATTTAAGAAAGCATTAGCAACTTCTTTGAGGCTATAACAAGGAAAAAAGGAGTTGCCAATATTAAGGAAGTAGTTAGTACACAGTTATTATCTGATATACTTTATCTCTAAGTTGTATTTTGTAGTCAGCCTTTTAGTTATCTTCCACTTCTTATATTGTTGTTGTAAAACTCCTATATATTTTGTAACAGCTGATTCACTAAAATATATAAAAATAACTTCTTTCTCATCTTGTGTTTTAATATGGTATCAGAGCTTTAATGGCTACCAATACTAATACTCAATTGATTCCAGCTTCCTCCTAAACCACCTATACTCTTATTACTACTCAATTAAATTTCTCTATTAAACTCAATGCCAAAAGTTATCTAGGTTGGAAGACTCAGATTTTACCACTCCTTAATTCTCAAGATCTTACCGGCTTTACCGATGGTTCTAAACCTGCTCCATCTATCACAACCATGAGCATTGATAACCCACCCACTCCTATCCCAAATTTAGAATTTCAAAAATGATTTAAAAGAGATCAAATGCTACTTTCTTAGATTCTATCCTCTATCAGTGAGAAAATTCCCTATGTTACTAATGTCTCTTCTTCTTTTCAAGCATGGCAAATTCTAGCAAATGCCTTCGGGGCCATTTCACAAAACCGTCAACTACAGCTCTATATTAAATTACAGGAGCTAAAATAGTATGATCTCACTATCAGTCAGTATCTTTTTAAAGCAAAGTCCTTAGTTGATGAACTCACTGTAGCCGGTTGCTCACTCTCAACTGCCAAATTCAATGTTATTATTTTCAAGTTCCTTCGATCTAAATTTCGTGGTGCAATCACAACTCTTCAAATGTGCCTGGATCCAATCTCTTTCGATGATATACATAGTCAGCTAGCTGTCTAAGAGATCTTTCTAAAAAGTCATGAGGATCTTCCTCTTGCTGATGTTGCTTACAAATTCTCATTTTCTTCTGCTCCATGACCTCCATTGTTGCTCACTCCTTCGATATCTGCTCATCCATGAGGTTTCTTTCATTAGTTTTCTTCACCTCACCCACGGGGGCGTGGAGGTTGCCAAGGTTGGTCTTCTTTTGGCTGTTAGATATATGGTATGTATAATCACACCACCAATGTTTGCCAAAAATGCTATCAGCCTCTCCATCTAGTGTTAGTTCGCTATAATCTAATCCTCCCTCTCAAGCTTACTTGACTAACTTTCAGCCTATGACTACTCCTATCTCACCACCTCCACAATTTTGGATTGTAGAAACAGGTGCCTTGACACTTATTACTCCAGATTTGGGTGCGCTACACTTACCATAGTCTTATGATGGTACTAATCAATTATTAAAAGGCAATGGCCAAGGACTTCATATCCGAAATACTAGTATAGCTACTATCTCTTACCCTTCCTATGATTTTATTCTTCCTCGCACATTATATGTTCCCGTAATTTCTAAACCTTTGATTTCAGTTCAAACATTTACCCAAGATAATAATGTCTATTATGATTTTTGGCCATCCTTCTTCGCGATTAAGGATCGAAAAACTTGGACAGCTCTATTGAAAGGCGTCCATGAACATGGTCTATATCATTTTCCAAGTCCTCAGGCATTCCTTATTGAGACTTCCACATTTCCTCAATGGCATGCTCAACTTGGCCATCCTCATCATCGAGTAACCTCTTCTTTAATAAAGACGTCATCTCTCATTTCATGGCAAACCAATGAGTGCTCCATGTGAAGCTTGTTTATTTATGAAATAATACGAATTATCTTTATCTTCATTAGTTCATCATTGTCGCAAGCCATTACTTTGATGTTTGGGGCTCTGCCCCTGTTATGTATAATTTGGGTTTCAAGTACTTTCTGTTATTTGTAGACGATTTTAGTCGATTTACTTGGATATTTTTCTTAAAGAATAAAAGTGATGTTGCCTCTATTTTCCATCATTTTATTTCTTTTATTGAAAGACAATTTCATTTTTCTATTAAGGCTTTACATTCGTAATTTGTTGGTGAGTTTTAAAAACTGACTCCTTTTCTTAAAGAAAAAGTAATAGTTCATCACCTTGCTTGCCTTTATATGCATAAGCAAAATGGTGTTGCTGAGTGTAAAATTTGACATATCGTCGACACCGAACTGACATTGCTTGCTCACAATTCCTTACCTTTCAAGTACTAGCCATATGCCTTTGATAATTTTTTTTCTATATTAAATGGAATGCCATCTCAAGTGCTCAATAATAATTCATCATTTCATATCATATTTGGCAGTCATCCGAATTATTAGGATTTAAAAGTTTTTGGTAGTGCAATTTATCCATTATTAAGGCCTTATAATAGGCACAAGTTTTAATTTCGCACTAGTCAGTGGGTTAATCTTGGTCCATCTCCTTCACATTATGGTTTTTGATGTCTAGATTTGAAGACTGGGCGAATTTATCTTGCTCGTTATGATCACTTTAATGATAATCTGTTCCCTTGCAAAGATACTATTATTCACGCTACTGTTCACGTTGATCCATCCAACTCCAGTGTTCATGCTAATCCTTGGATTCAGGTATCATCTTTCTCTCCTACTTCAATACAAACTTCTACTTCTTCTTTCCCAACTCCTTCTCTTGCCTTATCTGAACTTATCTCTTCCAACCAAAATTTACCCTCCCCAACCTCCACCAGTACCGCAACCTCATCCCCTCTCAACCACTCTTCTTCCCGTTTATCTTCTTCTAGCTTACCCCTTGTTATAGAAATTTCTAATTACCATCAATAAAATATCACTCAACCAGCCTCACCTGATACATCCTACTCTACTTCTCCTATTTGCACACATCATATGTCTCATCACCATGCCTTACTTGCCCAACCAACACCTGAAACTAAACCCACCACATGTTCTAAAGCTAAGCATTACAAACAATGGTGTGATGCTATGTAGTCCAAATATGACACCTTACAGCAAACACATACTTGTTGTCTTGTTCCTAGACCAACTTATCAACCTGTTATTAGTTGCAAATGGATTTTCCAAATTAAATGGAATCCCAAAAACTCTGTTTCTAGATATAAAGACTGGCTTGTAACCAAGGGCTATAATCAACAAAGTTGTGTTAATTATCATGAGACTTTCAATCTCGTTATTAAAGCTGTAATAATTTGGTTACTTCTTTCTCTGACTTTAATACATAATTGGCAATTTAAGAAAATTGATCTGTCTAATGCGTTCTTACATGACTATCTCTCTGAGCAAGTTTTCATGGAACAACCATATAGTTTTAAGGACTCTACACATCTAGATTTTGTATGCCTACTCCAGCGCTCTCTTTATAGGTTGCGTCAGGCAGCTCGTGTTTGGTTTCAAAGGTTGAGTTCATTTTTATTCACTTTGGGATTCATTAGCTCTAAAGTTGACTCTTCTTTATTTATTTTTTAGTAACAACAACAACTTATAATGCTTCTTGAATATGTGGATGACATAATCACTACTGGTTCTTCCTCATCCCTTATTGCTAAAATCTTATAAGCTCTCAAAGCTGAATTTCCCATCAAGGATGTTGGTGGCTTAACTTTCTTTCTTGGTGTTAAAGTCCATCGCACATCTCATGGCATATCTATTACTCAATGGAAATACCTTCCAAATCTCTTATCCAGAGCTGGTTTACAAAATGCAAATGGTTGTGTAACACCTATTGTAAGTTATCCACCACTCACCAAGAATTTGGGTTCTGCATTTTCCAATCCTGAGTTGTAGAGACAACTGATTGGCGCACTCCAATATGCTATATTTACCCATCCTAATATTGCTTTCCCAGTTAATAGACTTTATAAATTTATGCATGCTCATATGGACACATATTAGGCAGCCCTGAAACATCTTTTGAGGTACCTTAAACATACCATCAATCACTTGCTTTTCTTTGCTTCAAAGTTTAATATGCATCTTAAAAGTTTTTCAGATAGTGATTTGGGTGGCTTCCCTGATGATTGACGATCCACTAGCGGATATGCTATTTATTTGGGCACAAATCTTATTTCTCAGAGTGCTAAGAAATAAACTACAGTCGCTATATCATCTTCTGGGAGTGAGTATAAGGCAGTTGCTAACACTACGGCTGAATTACTTTTGCTTAAATCTTTTCTTCCCAAAATGGGTTTACAATATTCTCAACATGTTTTCATTTGGTGTGATAATGTTGGCACTATTTATATGAGTTCCAATCATGTATTTCATGCTCGCACAAAACACATCGAGCTTGATTTTCACTTTGTTTGCAAACAAATTCAGCGTGGTGTTATTCAAGTTCATTTTATCTCTAGCAAGGATCAAATTGGAGATAGTTTTACCAAGCCTTTGGGAGCTTAGTTATTTTCATCCTTTGCTGCTTCCAAATTACGTTTACTTCCCTCACTCCCATTGGCTTGCAGGGGGGTGTTAAGGAAGTAGTTAGTACACTATTATTATTTGATGAACTTTATCTCTAAGTTGTAGTTTGTATTCAGTCTTTTGGTTATCTTCCACTTCTTATATTGTAGTTTTACAACTCCTATATATTTTGTAACAGTTGATTCACTTAAATATATAAAAATAACTTCTTCCTCATCTTGTGTTTTGATAGCCACAAAAAACCTAGCACAAAAAAGAAAGGAAAACATTTAAGAGAGCAGTAAGTGAGCAAGGAAGATTACGGAAATAAAAGAACATTTCTTTTAATAAACTTTCTTAGGTTATTATTTTAGATGTTAATTTATGTTTTAGATAGCATGAATGTGAAATTTCGTGTGATTTTGAGCATTAAAAATACCGAAAACCTTGTTGGGATTATAACAAATGTAAGCAGGAAATTTTGCTTAAGCATATATAGGATAAAGTTTGAATTTTAGCATAGTTTTTATAGCAAAATATTATTATCAGCTTAGGAGTTTTTGGAGAGCCAAGGAGGAGGCTTTTATAAGTTGATAAAGGCAATAAGCTAGCTGGAGGAAATTGTAATCGAAAGCTTTTTATGATTTCCTTGAACTTCCCTTATTTTGATCTATTGTTAATTGAGTTTAGTTCTTGTTAATATCTTGAAATTTGTTGTCCTTGATATTACTTCCTTTAAATCCTTGATGTGCACTCCCATGATGTTGATTACCTTATTGTCAAACACATGTACCATGTGAACATCAAGCGCATGTTTACTAAGTAACAAAGCCTTGAATGGAAACTATAAACTGAGATCTATGTATATACCTTACTAACTTTTAACTATGTAATAAAACTAACTTGAGAACTTATTAAG
This sequence comes from Mallotus repandus, assembly GCA_949671775.1. NCBI lineage: Eukaryota > Viridiplantae > Streptophyta > Magnoliopsida > Malpighiales > Euphorbiaceae > Mallotus > Mallotus repandus. Next base: position 4,304 of record CATIWM010013787.1, on the reverse strand, counting down.
ATTGCTTTGAAATGGAACTCTACCCTCATATATGTATTGAACCTAATGTCTTTAAAACTTCTAAATTAATACCCAAATCAATATTAAGACATGAAGTTATACCAAATAAAAACCCTATGATAAATAACATGAAATAATGGATGGATACGTCTTTCGAACTTTTAAACTAGTACCCAAATCAACATAAAGACATGAAGTTATACTAAATAAAAACCTAATAATGAAGTTAAGTTTGTTTGAGTATTTGGAAGAATGTTTTCAAACTTAAACATAAATTGACTTTAAAATCTCTATTAAGTACCATTTCGAGTACATATTTCCATATCAAGTTTAAATAATTTCAAGTTAGTTAAAACATGTTAAGTACTATCGCAGTGAGGGAGTAGTGTCAAATGGTAACCACTCCCTAAAGGCATCCAGAGGTGTAGGGTTTGAATTTTTCCATCGTCAATTTAAAAGGGGAGAACTGCCCCCTTATTGTGCAGTTCATCGATACCTAGGTTAGATAACCTCCCTATTAATAAAAAAAAAACATGTTAAGCATTGTTAGAACTATTCTAAACCGTAAGTTATCTCAATACTAAAAGGATAAAAAGGACACTAAATAGGAACTCATGCATCATTCATAACAAGCATAAACATTTTTAAGGTGAAGTAAACAATAAGTTGTATGTCTTTGGATTACATGAGTTAACCAAACCCTAATGAGGAAAGTTTACCTATAATGATATATAGGAAAATATTATAATTAACCATTCAAATGTACTATACAAGAGGAGTAAAGAACTTCATGAGTATTATATGAAAGTTAAAAGAGTGGATACTGAAGACAATCATAAAATGATATGTATAAGAACATTGATTAATATAATGTTAAGCACAAGCACATATGGTATCAAAAGATAGTAAGACCATACCTAGGTTATGGTGGAATTGGTAAATTGTAAGAATACATTGATGACACAATCTTTTACCATAGTGATGAGATGTGAGACCATGGCTATGGTATGGAATTCGAGATGAATTAACAAAATTGTGGCTTTTGCTCTTTGTGAGTGATGAGATGTGTTTATGGCCATGATATTGAATATAAGGGACAAATACATAAATGGTGTTTGAACTTTTTCTCTTTTACTATTTTGGTGTTCGAATAATTTTTTACTTTTTTTTTACAATTAGGTGTTTAAAATGATATCTTTAGCAGGTTTTACAGGTTAAAATGTTTATCTATCTTATTTTAAGCAGTAAATTGACTTAAATGCCATTTTTATATTAGATTCATTTTTATTTTTTAATTTAAAAATTTATTTTTCACTTATATATATATTAAATTTGAAAGAAAATATATTGAATATTATGAAAATAAATAAAATAATTAAACTATTATTATTGAAAATAAAAATAACATAAAATATTAAATTTATATTTAAATTTTCTTGAAAGAGTGAGAAGAAAAATACAATTTAACTAGAATAAAAATGCAAGTAAAAGTTTATTTATTATAGTTAAAAGTAAAAAATAGAATAAATTTTTAATGAATAAATTTTTTTTTGACTAAAATCATGAATAAAAATTTAAATTCAACCATGATAATAAATAAAAATGAAAATAAAGTAAAAAATATTTGATTTTTCCACTTTAATACGATAAATAAAACAAATACTTTTTTCATTTCTAATAATTTTAAAAAATAATTTGAATAATAATAAAAATAAAGTTTAATATAAAAGGGTATTTAAGTTAATTTACTATTTAAAATATGACACTTTGACACTTTAATCTATAAAACCTACTAGAGACATCATTTTAGAAATTTTTTGCAAGTTCAGATATTTAATTGTAAAAAAAAAAAAAAATTGTTCAAACACCAAAATAGCAAGAGTGAAAAGGTTGGGGTATCATTTATGTATTTATCCCTTGAATATAAATAAAAGGTTGTGACAGCTTTGGGGCAAATTTAATGCGGTCATATGCTTACTAACCTTATTGACCTTTTAGTGGTGTTAGCACTAGCCATATTAGGGTAAAATGTACGGGTGATTACTAAACTTTGCACTAATTTCATTTTTGGCAATAAAGTTTAATTTGTTTCTTTTCAACTACCCATCTTTAATTTAAGTTTCATCCGCTGGTGACCTGGTGGTTGTTTGATGATGTAGCAGACGACAATAGAATATTCATGAAATATTCGCCACGTCACTCGTGCCTAATCATTAATTTTTACAGGTTAATTGCAATGGTGGTTACCCAACTTACTTTTGTTTCTTTTTGGTCACCGAACTTTGATTTTGTTTGAAAAAGGGTACTATTTAAAATTTGTAGTCCTCTGAATTTCTCTTAAAAATCATTTTAATCCCTTAATCCCTTTATCTTTTCAATTTAGTTAGAAATTATAAAAAGCTAGAAAAATTACTTCTCCTAGGTTGTGATACCACTCAGGATGAGTATACTCTTACAAAGCAGAATCAAAATAAGTTTCAAATTTTTTCTTATTTCATACAAACGTATAGAAAATATGGAGTTATTTGCAAAAAAAAAAAACTTTAATTCTGTATTAAAATAGTAATTCTAGATTATTTAGGTACCAGAAAAATTTTTAAGTGATTGCTATGAAATTAAATAGAAGTTTGGTATGCAAAAGGATACAAACTAAAGTTTGGTGATTGAATTAAAACAAATATAAAGTTCGGTACCTTCTCATGCATTGGGTGCTAAAAATTGATGATTAGATATGGGTGATGTGGCGAATATTCCATAAATATCGGCTGCCACATCATTAAACAACCACCAGGCCACCAATGAATGAGACTTAAATCAAAGATGGGTAATTGAAAAGTAATAATTTAAACTTTAGTACTCAAAATGAAATTAGTGCAAAGTTTAAAAACAATCGGCACATTTAACCTAGCCATATTAGTATCTACTTGTATATGTTGTGTAGTACTCTAAACTTATTAAGAATGGTTCTAAATCTTGATGTGCTCTAAACACATTAGTACTTATTTCTAAAATCATTAATATATATTTTGAAGCTTTAATTATGAGGTACTGTAAACATTAATATGTTTATATTCATTGTTATGAGTTGAGCATGAGCTCGAGTGGCATATTTGGCAAGATTGTCTTGGCTGAACAAAAGTGTTGTATCACGAACTTGATGGTGAGAATATCATTTGAGTTTAAATGAAAGGTACTTGTTAATATGTTATAATGTGATAAGCTATTATGAGTGTAAAGAGGAAACAATACTTGAAGCTCAAGTTGAGTGTTTACTTAACCAAAAAAGAAAAAGAGCTTGAATATATGAGTGTTGATATGCAAGCTATCATGTATGTAATAATTGATGTATCCGTCTATATTGCAAATTATGACTTAAGGACAACATAAAGTAAAATGCTTAGAGTGGTTAAAGAATTTGATGAAATGATAATTGAACGAATGATGAACAAATGCATAATACATTATAGATATATTTTGTAAACCTCTTGAAATATGGTATTGTTGTACTTTGTTCACTCGCTAGGCATTTTCATGCAAAAATACTCGCCACTCATTATTTTCTAGTGCAACACTGTGTGAATTAGTAAATAGTAGTAGAGATACTATTTTGGCTTGTCATTGGTTGACAACAAGGCAAGAGACTTCTGGGGATGATACTCTCTTGAAGTTGCAAGGGGTCATGCGGCAGATGCTGAGTTATCCTGGAAGTTGACCATGTTTTACGTTTAGTATTTTTGGAGCGTTACAAGCACTACAAGAAAATAAGTTTTTAATGACCAAAAATTAATGAAGGTATAAAAAATTCCTTATTAAAGGTATAGTTTTAATAATTTTAATGAGGGTACAAAAAATGCCTCGTTAAAAGGTTAACTAATAGTGAGGAAATTTTATGTTTCTAGTTATTGATATGGAATTTGGTCATTATTGTGTAACATTTTTGGCTCCAACTTCTCCCACCAAAAGAAAGATATTTTTAAATTAAAAAAAGATAATACTCAATAAATATAATTTAATTAAGTCATATTATATAATACTAAGTTTATATTAAGTAAAGACAATACTAATTAAATTAGTAGTAATTAAATTTGTAATTTTATTTTATATAATTTCATTATATGCAATTTTAATAATATTGACTTAAAATTAGTAATGGATTAAAAATCTGTTACATATTGACTTAAATTATAATATTAAATAAATTAGTGTTAAAATATTATATTAACTAAATTAGTATTAAATAATATAATATAAATTATAATTAGTATTAAATAATATATAATTGAAAGTAATTTAATTATAACATC
>CATIWM010013782.1:0-13333 GCA_949671775.1 Mallotus repandus | reverse complement strand
ATATTAAAAATGCAGAGATAAATATGTAAATAAGAAAAATGACAGAAATGATAATATTAAAATGATAAAGATGATATTTTTACCATAAAAATATGAACTTTATGATAAAAACACCAAATTTACCATAAAAGACATAAAAGCAATAAAAATTGGAAAAAAATGCAATAAGAATAATAAAAATTATGGAATATTGATAAAAATAAATAAAATATAGAAATAAATAATTTAAAATGATAAATGTGATGTTTTTACCATAAAAATGTAAATTTTATGATAGAAATACCAAATTTATCATAAAAAGTATAAATGCAATAAAAATTGGGAAAAAACATTAAAAATAATAAAAATTCTGGAATATTGATAAAAATAAATAAGATATAGAAATAAATAATTTAAAATGAAAAAGTTGATATTTTTACCATAAAAATATGAACTTTATAATAAAAATATCAAATTTACTATAAAAAGCATAAAATCAACAAAAATAGGAAAAATGCAACAAAAATAGATACAGCGTAGAAATTAATAAATAAATATGGCCAAAATAAAATAATAGGAATAATAAAATTGACATTTTTACTGTAAAAATGTGAACTTTATGATAAAAGAGCTAAATTTATTATAAAAAGCATAAATACAATAAAAATTGTAAAAATACCAAAAAATAATAAAAATACAGAACTAAACAAATAAATAAATTGAAGTGACAGAAATAAAAATATTAAAATGGTAAAGGTGACATTGTTACCATAAAAATAGAGACTTTATGATAAAAATGCCAAATTTACCATAAATAACATAAATACTACAAAAATTGATAAAAATAGGAAAAAATACATAAATATTAATAAAAATAAATAAAAAAACTGCAGTAAATAAAATAAATTAAAATGATGCAAAAATAATAATAAAAATGTCAATTTTACCCTAAAATAACCATTTTTGCATAAATGGAGAAATAAAGATGCAAAAATGTAAAATGAATGCAAGCACTCCCAGAATCACTTAAACTTCCTTCTCCTTCTATATATCTTATTCACAAACTTCAAATCACCATAAAAATCATAATCTTACCAATATAATAAACATTTGCAATAAAATGAGTAAAAATGCAAAAATGATGAAAAATGATAGAAATAAGATGGAAAAGATGATAAAAATGCAATTTTAGTTTGAAAATAGATAGGAGATCCTTAGAGAGACCAGGATTTACCCTAGATTCGTGCTTTGTTAAAGATGTGGTTCGGTTTGGTTTAGGCAGTCTAAACCTAGTGAGAGAATTAGTTTTTGGTTGAGTGGGTGCTCCAAATGCTTTAGGAGTGAGAAGATTAGAGAAAAATTCATCCAAAATAGTAACTTTCTCTCTCTAGGATCGTCTACCACAAAAAATGTCACTCCCCTTCAAAAGAGGAGAAAACATTTTTTTATATCACAGCTTTGTGGACCCACGAGCTTGGGTCAATGACCCACGCTCTTGGGCCCCTGACCCACGCAGGGGAAAATGGGTCATTTTGACCTATAGACTAGGTTAAATGACCCACACTCGTGGGATATCAATCCAAGCTCGTGGGCTGACCCGTCCCCATGGGCTTTTCCTAGCTTTTGGTCACTTTTTTGGCATAACTAGGCCCACTTTTGGACTTTGGTATTTTTTTAGTATATGTTGAGTTTCTTTAATGTTTCTTCTCTATCTAAGCACGCCCAAAAAAACTTCTGAAGGAGTTTTTCGCCCGTCTAAATGACAAGAATCCTTTATCATCAAATTTTTGGGGGACCATTAAAATTTAGGTATCAACAATTGCCCCCTACTTCACATGTGTTGAGTAAGCTGACGCTTGTCAATGCATGGGAAGCAAGAGTTAAAAACTAGTGAGATAATAACTTTCATAAGGGTGCTATATGACCCTTACCAAGCTACAAAGCAAGGTACACTGTACAGCCCTACGGGCTTCAAGTGCCAGGTTTCAAAGAAATAAAAATGCATATAAAATCTTTTTGGGGTGCCATGTAACTTATACCAAGCTATAAGGCGAGGGTGTCATGACCTTTTCCAAGCCACAAGCTAGGGTACCATGACCTTTTCCAAGCCACAAGCGACGGGTGTCACATAACCTTTACCAACCTCCAAACGAAAGGTGTTATGACCTTTTCCAAGCCACAAGCGGGGTGCACTGTATAGCCCTCATAGGCCTTAAGTGCTAGATTTCAAAGAAACCCAAGTGTTGTGTGTGATTTTTCAAAGCTTTAGCCCAGATGAGGCTAAAAGGTGAGCCAAAATGAGGCAAAAATAGTGTGCTAATGTGCTATGTATCTTTCAAAAAGTGAGCCCAAATAAGACTAAAAAAAGTGAACTTTGGTGTATGCGATGTCATGAAGCATGAAGACTTTGTTTGTGCTTCGGAGGCTTACCCGTATTGGTAAGTGGTACAGACTAGGAACTTCGAGTCAATCTGGCTACGGCTGCCTCACTTTGATATGATCTTCACTATTTCTCTGAAGTTTGATCAGCATCCCTTTGTCAAGGAAATCCCTAATTACCAAGTGAAGAGCAAGCGTTCCTCATGATCAGAAGGAAATTCATCAAAAGAGGTTGTCGAGAACTGTGATAGACGAGTCAACCTTTGATATCATGTTATTCCCTTTGGAGGTAAATGCTTGATCATACTTCCTGCTCTTTTTAGGCATTCCCCGCCTTTTGGAATTCAAGGTGATTACTGTCAGAGAGTTATTTGAATACTCTTACGTAGGATTTGAGCATTGGAATAGATTGAGTATGATCTTTATTATTATTCCATTTTTTTCTTCTTTCTTTTTTTTAACCCAGGGTCTAACATGATAATCCCAAGTTACTCGATCGTCTTGGTTCCCTGCGATTCTTGCTTTAGTGGATTTTCTATCTTTCATAAGGTTGTCAAGGATTAGATTGATTAAAAGTGAGAATCCCAGCTCGGAGTTGTTAATCAAAGTTGAGAAACTTTAAAAATTTTGTCAAAGTGAGATGGTCACTGTTGAGGTTGACTGGTTCGTCTCTGTTATGTGCCCCCTTTCTGGTGTTGGTATACCTCTGAGAGCACTAAAAAATTATGTTTGGAGTGCAAATGCATGCATGAATGTGTGAATGTGTGCAAAAATTTTTAGAGCTGGGTGGTATGAAAGATCTCCTTGGGTTTTTGTGCTTTTTGGACGTCGTTTTGAACCTTTGTTGCGAGTTCTTGATTTATATTTATATCTTAGGTCAATTTCTAAGCCTCCAGAGTGTCTTTAGAACCTCTTCAAAGCTTTAGGGTGTCAGAGTGTGAATTTCAAAAGCTTCGGCGTGCTTTCGTGGGGTCTGCAGAGCCATCCCACGTAGGTGGGCCCAAGCGTGTGGGTTAAATGACCCACGGAGCTAGGGCTTATAAAAGGCCTAAAATTTGTCTTTTTCTTCATTTTTTAACTTTTTTCTCACTCTTCTCCCTTAGATTCTTTAGAATTTAGGTTTTCTTACTACAAAACCCATGGAAGGAGGTGAAGACGGCGAGGAAATTTTGGAGGATGCCGACCCCAAGCTCGTATTTGACTTGGATGATCTCAGTCTAGAGGGCTCAGAAAGTTAGGCGAGTCATGCTGCTGGTGGTATAACGCATCAGAACCCGATGCCAACTCATCGCATGCAGCATGGAGTGAGGAGGGGGCATGAGATTCCTCTCATTTTGAACTTGAGAGAGCATGTTTGGGTGCTTTACCGTCAGCAGTTTAGTACCTTAAGCTCCTTTTTTTTGAGGTTTCCTCCCTTCGATGTTGTATGTGTTTCCCTATATGGTAAGATATAAAAAATTAGCACTGAAATTTCATAATTAATTAGATTATCTAAGAACTAGCATTTGTGATACTTCCTTTGTTAAGATTAGCTCCCTTGCATGTTTGAAGATGTGTTTTGCTAAGATTTTGCTTCCCTTATACTGCATGCTAGGACTTGTTTGCCATGTTTCTTATCCTAATTGTATGATTTTGTTTTCCTACAAATAAAAATTACACAATAGTTAGTGCTTACCTTGACACTTAGGTAGAAAAAATATGAGTTAGAATTTGCATTTTGCTGACTTCCCTTTTAGAGCCCAGTGACCCATCTATTTGTACCCTGTAGCTTTACTGGAGCTAAAAAGCTCTACTGGAAGCTGCTTATGGAGGTTCAAGACTAGATTCGTGGTCTCAGCTTTGATAGCATTATAGATGGTCTATTGGAGGGACTGGAGATGTTGAGGAGTCATCAGGCAGCGATGACTAGTCTGGTGGAGAGATGGTCAGACTATACACACACCTTCGACTTCTAGTTCAGGGAGATGACAATCATGCCCCTTGACTCTTTTACTATTATGGGGTTCACTTTTACTGGTCAGCGCATCCTTTTTAAGAATCTGGAGGATCCTACGGGGCTGGGCCACGCTCTGCTGGGTTGTCCCCCTAAGTTTAGAGTCGATCGTGGTGGTCTAATTTCTTACGACCAGCTGTGGTATGCCTGTGATGGTACTGCTAGAGATGGTGCCCTCAGCATCAAGAGATGCACTAGGTGCTTCATCATTTACCTGATAAGCACAATGGTGTTCCCTAATGCGAACAACATTGGCGGCTCCTGGTTGCTTCCTCTACTGTAGGACCTTGATGCCTTGCAGGACTATGATTTGGGGTCCACTGCCTATGGCTGCCTCCTCCATGGCCTCGATGATGCTTGCAGAGATAGTTCCCAAATTTACAGTGTGCCATTGGTGGTTAATGTGAGTTGCTACAAATGCTTTACTGTTCTTTTTTATTTTGAGTGTACCATTCCTGATGTATCCTCCCTACAGATTTGGGCCTTCGAGTTCCATGTGTTAGCTCCTTTTGTCATTATTGGGATGCGTGAGGGGTTCCTGTGCTTTCCCATTTGGACTGCTCAGCCATGGAGGGGCTCCGTGAAGTCTTTGGAGGCTACCTGCACTGCTCTTGCTGAGCTGACATTAGATTCGGTCGGTGCTTTCTTCTTTTTCTTTTCTTGTTCTTGAGTTTCTGTAATCTATTTTTGAAAACTATTTCTGATTGCAAATACATCTCTAATGGTTGTGGGAAGGCTATCCCATGACTTCTCGGTGGTGATGCAGGGAGCCAGGGAGATTACCGGCAGGCGGATACTATTTATGATGCCTATCAATCATGCCAGGTACCTTAGTGAGCGCATGGTGAATTGGTTCTTGGGACCTACTGGTCGTTGTGTCCTCATCCTCCTCCTCTTGACATGTTCTAGGGGAAGGAAATGGTGGGTCCCACTCTGGAGGAGGTGTTGGTTGGGACCGATCATAAGCTATTTTTGGAGCCAAAGGGTGTCTCATATCTTAAGAGTCTTGTTCCTCGCCTGATTAATAGCATCGCGAGGAAGTTTGTGATTACTTCGCCTGCTCCACCTACGGGTGCTTCCTCTTCTTCTACTCACCAGGTATGCCTTGTTTCTCTGTGCTATCTATACTTTACCTATTCCTTCATCCTGACCTTCTTTTATCTATTTTCAATAGCCTCATTTGAAGAGGTCTCACGCTAGGAGAGCTGCTGAGACTTCAGGTGGTGCTAGAGCTCTGGTTAATACCCTCGCCAAGACTATTCTGATGATCTCTGGGGTAGCTATGCTATCACTACTCCCTGTGGTTCTGGCACATAACCTTCATGGCGAGGTGGTGGTTCAAGTGGTTCTTGCATCTACTAAGCCTGTAGGCTTTATTCTCAAGGATGCTACTCATGTGAGTACTCGTCTACCTTTGTTGTTTGGGGCTTTAGATTTGCTGTTTGCTTACTGCTCTTATTTACAGGTTCCCTAAGATATGACCATGTATTGGTACCAGTGCACTTCGGGCCTAATAAGCCATTATGTAAATTATTCCATTGAGGCTCATGTAAGTCTTCTACACTTTGGCTCATTTCCTATCTTAATGCAATGATATGCATATGTATGTTATGAATAGATATGTGCTAATGCATATATGTTATGATGATGTAGCTTGAGCATACAAGGCTGATGCAGAAGAGGAATGAGACCATCCATCATCTAGAGTCAGTCTGCCAACATGAGGGTCCTTACTACCAGCGTAAGATCTAGAGGTTGTGGGCTGAGCTGGAGGGGCTGAGCGTTCGCGGTGTTGGACCCAGCAAGAGAGGATCTCCAGATATCGGTGATGATAGTGATGATGATGATGATGAGGGTGATGATGAGGATGAAGCTGAGTCCTGATCTCCCCCTTCCATTTATTATTTTACTGACTATACTGATGGGGAGTTATGGATATTTTTTTGAGATGTAGTGACTGATTAAACATTTATGAGGTTTTTGATGCTGCTTTGATCTTTGTTGCGCTTTCCTATGTCTTTTTCTATTTATTTGCCATACCATCATAACAAATGGAATGAAATGGAAAGAATTTACAATGGAAATGAATGTAATTGCATCATGGAAAGGTATGAATTCTAAGATGTGAATTTTGCTTTTGTGATAGATATTGATTTAGGCATTTACTTCTTTAACATGTGCAATTCTTGACAATATTTTCCATTTGCACTGAATAGCATTTATCATAAGCATGGTTGAACATAGAATATTTAAAAATGATAGTACCCCTATCTTTAATTAGCCCTCTTGTGTTTTCTAATTAAGTATTTTGCCTCTCATTATTTTTTTATTTATGTTTTGTTTTTTTGGTGTTTTTTGTTGTTTTTTATTTTTTTTTCACAAATAGTATTGCTTGAGATGATCAACACTGACCCATTCAAAAAGCTCATTCCTGTCAATGTCCATCAGCTTGACTGCTCCTTTTGAGAGGACAGTTTTAACCAAGTAAGGCCCTTCCCCATTAAGTAGGAACTTCCCTCTCAGATCTAATAGATTCTATTTAGCTTGCCTAAATACCCAGTCTTCAACCTTGATATTATGTTGCTTTACTCTCTTGTCAAAAGCTCTGGCGATTCTTCTCTGACACAACTGAGTGTGGTACAATGCCTTCAATCTTTCACTATGCATCAGGTCTAGTTGTATTAATCTCTGTTCCACCCATTTTGCCTCAGGTAACACTGCTTCGACTATGACTTTGAGGGATTTCATCTCTACTTCGATTGAAAGTACAACTTTTGTCCCATACACTAATAAGAAAGGAGTTACCCCTGTGGATGTTCTCACTATAGTATGATATCCTTAGAGAGCAAACAATAACTTATTAGCCTAGTCATGGTGAGGTTCTATCATCTTTAAGAGGATTTTGTTAATGTTCTTATTTACTGCTTCTACTGCTCCATTACCTTGCAGTCTATAAGGCGATTACTTATAATGCTTTACCTTATACCTCTCAAACATTACTTGTACTTCTTCTTGAAACTGTACACCATTATCTGAGATCAAATGGTGAGGAATTCCATATCTATAGAATAGGCTCTTTTCTAAGAACTTGGCTACCTGCTTTACCCCCAGTTTGCTATAGGATTCGGCTTCTACCCAATTTATGAAGTAGTCAACTGCACCAAGATGTATCTATATCCATTTGAGGTTGTAAGATGAATCTCTCCTATGATATTGAGTCCCCAAACTGAAAATGGCCAATCAGAGGACATAGTGTGTAACTTTAAGTGAGGCAAATGGATGTCATCCCCATAAATTTGACACTTATGACATCTTTTAGTGAACTTGACACAATCCTGAACCATTGTCATCTAGAAGAACCCTTAACTTATTATCTTCTTAGCTAGTGTTGTATTATTCATGTGCAGACCATAAACTCCTTTGTGAACATTTGTTATTACCTTCCTTATTTTTTCCTCATCCAAACACCGCAATTGCATCCCTTCCGAAGTTCTCTTGTACATGACACCTTGATAGGAGGTGAATTTTGCTAATAGCTTTCTAATGACTGTCTTATCTTTCTCATTTGCATCTGTTGGGAATTCGCGCTTGTCCAAATACTACTGAATGTTGTAAAACCAAGGCTTCTGATCCACCTTCACTTCCATTACCCTGACGTTCTTATAACATGGCTTATTTGACTTTAGTAATACCAAAGGCTTCATAGGCATGGTTGTTGGCCCATCCCAAATTGATGCTAACGATACTAAGGCGTCTGCCATTTGATTGTGGTTGCTAGGTAAGTGAATAATTCTACATTTCTAAAATGATTGTCCCAACTACTGTAAATGCTCTAGATGCGACTTCAAATGCAGTTCTTTCATATCCCATTACTTAGTAACTTGATTGATTACCAGCATTGAGTCACCTAATATTTCCACTTCTGTGACTTTCAAGGCTATTAGTGCTTCCATTCCCATCGCACATGCTTCAAATTCTGCTTCATTGTTTGTAACCCAAAATGTTGGCTTCTTTGCTATGGGAATTAGCTTATTCTCTGTGGTTAATAGAATTACTCCTATTCCTGCTCCGAACTGGTATACTACTCTGTCAAAGTACATGCGCCATCCTTGAACTTCAATTACTGCAGTAAGGTCATATGGGAAATCAAGTTCTATTTCTTGATCATCTGAAGTAGGGTTCAGTGCTAAAAACTTAGCTATTGTACTTCCTTTAACTGTCTTCATAGTTAGATATTCAACATCAAAATCTGTCAGTAACACCAGCCACTTGACTAGTTTCTTAACCAGTGAAGGTGCTTCAAACGGGTGTCTTATTGGATCTAACTTCAAAACTATTTGGATCTTTTAAGACTGAAAGTAATGCCTCAGTTTCCATATGGCCCAAACCATTACTAATAAATATGCTCAACCTAATTGGACTTTTTCTCATAAGGCAACATCTTTTCGCTTAAGTACTAAATTGCATTTTTAGCTCATGCTTCTCCTTCCTGAGCTAGCATGGCTCATATTGTGTTATCTTCAATTGCTAGATACATGATTAAGCGCTTTCCTATTTCTAGGGGCCTCATAATTGGTGGATTCATGAGATAGTCCTGATTCTATCTAAAGCAATCTGGCATTGATCTTTTCTGAGTAGTTTGAACATTAGTTCGCACACTTTGTCAATCTGGCTATGAATTTGCTGATGAACTGTAACTTTTCTAAGAATCCTTGGATTTCCTTCTCATTATCCTATGTCGGCATTTCTCAAATTACTTTTACCTTGTTTAGAACAACTTCAATTCACCTCTGACTAACTATGTGTCCTAGCATCTTCCCTGAAGTTACCCCAAATATGCACTTCTTAGGATTCAGCCTCATATTGTACATGTCTACCCGTTGCACGGCTAGATATTCTTCTCGAATTTTTGACTTTATCATCATGTCATCAACATAAACTTCTACCTCCTTATGTACCATGTCATGGAACATTGCTATAGCTATTCTCTAATAGGTCACACCAGCATTCATTAAACTGAAAGGCATTATTCTGTAGCAGTACATTCCCCATTTTGTGATGAAGGCAGTCTTAGTTTTGTCGATGATTGCCATGAGAATCTGATTGTATCCTAAAAACCTATCCATGAAGGAGTACATAGCACATGCAGCAGCATTGTCAATCAGAACATCTATATGGGGTAGAGGAAAATTGTATTTTGGGCATGCCTTATTGAGATCCCTGTAGTCTACACAAATCCTAACTTTCCCATCCCTTTTAGGTACTGGAACCACATTATCCAACCATTCTTATAGTCCACCATTTCCAGGAACTTAGCCTTGATCTAGTTTTGTATATCCTCTTTTACCAACTGTGCCCACTCTGGTCTCAACCTTCACAACTTCTATTTCACAGGCTTATGTCCCTCTTTAGTCGGAATGTAGTGTTGAGCAATGTCCCTGTCGATGCCAGGCATGTTGTCGTACATCTAAGTGAATACTTTCGAGTATTTTGTTAATATTTTTCTAATTCTCTCATCTCCTTCAGGGTAACATCTTTTGAAATATGCAATATGTGAGGATTTTCATATGTGCCCATGTTAAATGGTTCAGTGTCAATGGAATTAATGTCAAATATGCCCATGTAAGGTTCGATGAAATGCTCATCATTATTATAAGACAAATCACACAAGTAAGCAAAATTATATTTCATTGCATCACACTTAGAGTTTAGTACATCAAAAGATTCAAATAGTTTGGCAATATAAATAAATATCATCAGGAGTAGGTGCATCATTAAACAGGATGTCCTCTATGGTGGACTCAATGAGAGCTGTGACATCGGCATAGCTGGGAGCCTTAATTTCTAACCTCATACTCTATAGAACCTGTTCAATCTCGGCAATAGAGATGATTCCTTCCTCTTTAATCTAATTCTGCATTTTCCCCATACTGTTAATCACATCAACAAAGATCTTGAAACTCAATTTCTTGATCCCATTGCATTCCCATTCCTCAAGTTAACCTTAGTACTTGGAGAGGCCTTTGGAAATGAAAGTAGTTTTCTTCCCCTTATCTGTAGTTGGATCATACCCTAGTCCTTGCTTACTAGTCTGTCCCTTGTAGTCAGGTAGTTTTGAGATTCCATTATCCTCTTTTCGAGCCCAATTCTCATTTCATAACTCATCTTTTTCATTATAGTCATCACCTTTGGACAGACCCAGTCTTTATTGATCACTAATACTTGAAAGGCTGGAGGTATCACATTCATGCATGCAACCAGAATGTTAGTCTCAGCTTCGATAGTAGCTACCTTTCCGTCAAGTGGGAACCTGATCTTATGGTGCAAAATGGATGGTACTCCTCCTAGTGGATGAAACCAGGGTCTCCCTAGCAGTGGACCAAATGTAGGTGGGATATCCAGCATTGTAAATTCCATAATGGATTTGATCTCTCCCATAATGACAGTCACTTTGAATGTTCCTACTACTTGCTTTTTGGAGTCATCATAAGCCCTGATTATTAAGTTAGATGCTTCAAGTTCTTCAACTGGTATCCTGAGCTTGTGAAGTAACTTGAGTGGATAGACATTGAAGGCCAATCCATCATCAACTATAACACATGATGTCTTCTTAGCTCTCATGACCACTTGGATGAACAGAGGCCTATTATGAGCTTTCCCTTCTAATGGAAGATCACTATTAGAGAAAGAAAAACCACTACTGGGTTTTGGGAATAGTAAAGCTATCATGTCCTTAGGAGTGGTGTCTGAAGAGATCTTTGTATTATCTAAGGAGTGTGCCAAAGTATTCTGGTGTTTCTCTAATTTCATCAAGAGATCCCAAATACTGACTTAAGCTTGGGTTTTTCTAAGTTGCTTCAAAACTAAATCTTCTTCTACTTAAGAAGTGCGTTCATTCTCTTTTTTGGAAACTTCTTTGGCAACTTCTTTTCCTTTTACCATATCTCTGTCAGTAGGCTGATGCAGTTTCTCACTTCTATTCACATGGTTAACTGATAGTTCCTAATCAGCATCATACCATATATTGATTCCCATCACACATGGTGCAGCTAACAAGTGAACTATAACAATCTTATCCTCTTCATTAAAATCCTCTCCCTATCCAGAGGGTATAATACTCTCCTTCTTGAGAACAGCTGAAGGAGGGGCAGTGTATTTCACTTTAAAATTGAACTTTCCAGATGGCTGTCCCAACAAATCCTAGACTTCTTTCTTTTCCGTTAGTTCTCCTTCTTCTTTGAATTCAAATGGCCTATTATTGTCAATAACCTCCCCAACTCTTCTTGTTGCTAACTGACTTAGCTATCTTTACATCATCATGTGAGGTGTGCAAGTAGGAAGGATGAATATGTACTGGTAAGTAAAAGGATCCGTCATGTCATCACTTGAGTTGTAGACCGGGCCTGTAAAGACTGACTCCATTATGGCTAACAATTCCTTTTCTTCCCTTTCAAGTCTCTCCATCTCATTCTCTGGAATGTCTTGAATAGAGTTCTCAATAAATGATTTGGGTAACCCCAAAGAGATAGCATAAGATGCTGGTAGCGGTATGTTCCGATAGTTAGGTAAAGGGTTGGTCTTGACATTAGGTTATTTTTTAGGATCTTTGATCTTACCAAAGTCTATGAGGTCTTAGATTTTGTGTTTTAGGATGTAACAATCATTAGTTGTGTGGCTAGACATTTGGTGGAAATGGCAACAGAGGTTGGGATTGATACGGGGTGGTAATGGGTTTGGTAGAGGTCTTGGTTCAAGAGGTTTGAAGAGACCCTTTTATTGGAGTCTTTGGAAGACTTTAGATAAAGGTACGTTGAAGTTTTAGTATCTGTAATTTTTTAAGGCATTGACAGTTAGGTTTGTTTCAGTGGAATGAGTATTTTTAGTAGGTTGCATTGGCTTTCGGTAGGGGTTTTTGGGCTGAGAAATCTCTTCATCTTCAATTCTAATTCTAGCTTGGTGGAGTGCTTTAAAGGTAGGGTAATGGACAAATAACATCTATTTGCAAAAGTGGGGCAGGGCTCCTTTGATTACCATGTCTATTTGTTCACCCTCCAAAGGTTTGTCCCTCATCAAGGCAGCTTTTCCTCTCCATCAAGTGATGTAGTCTAAGAAACTCTTTTCACTTTTTTGTCTTATGGTTTATAAGTCACGTCTCATGACATCTAAGTGGGAGTTGTATTTATATTGCTTGATGAACTTCTGTGTGAGAAGCATCCAGTCAATCTTGATTTCATCTTCCAAGTTGAAGAACTATGCTCTTGGCCCTTCTTCTAGTGAAGTGAAGAAAAACTTCAAGATTTGCGATTTAGTTAATTTTGTGGATGCCATGAAAGTAGCATACTGTCTCAAGTGAACTTAGGGATCCCTAGTACCATTGAACTTTGTGAAGTTTAGGAGATTAAAATCTTTAGGCAGAGGTTCATCCTTAAATAATGAAAGGTTGGTGTAGTTGTGGCTTCTTATAGCACTCTTCTCCATCAGTGAGAACTCGAGTTGAGTCATCCTATTAGCCAGTATCTTAACCTCCTCTAATGGCTTGGACTTTGTCAAATTGATCGGTGCGGCAATTGCCTGAGGAAGTGTCCCTCTCATAGCCTAATAGTACTCATCATCCTCAATGAACAGTCCCGAAGTGGGCACTTTATTTTTCCATATATTAATCTTTGCATTAACTAACCTAGAAGCTTGTCCCTGTTCTCCTTTCTCACATATCATCTATTCCATTGTGGCTTTCATCTTTTTCTTTAGAAAGTTCGACAAGGTCCCATCATTCATCAGTTTCTTGAGAGCATCTTTCAACTATTCTTCTATGTTCTGATCTATTATCTGTTAAGCTGAATCGTTCATAGGAATGACAATACTAGTACTGGGGTGTTTAGTAGCCTTGATCTTATGAGACTTTCGAGGAGCTATGTTTTTGCACAAGTATGTACATTAGGATGATATGAAGGATGATGCATGTGTGCATGATGTGATGAATTC